>ML374679.1:0-88835 GCA_005239525.1 Nicotiana knightiana | reverse complement strand
ACTTAACCTGCTGACAATTCAAGCACCGAGATACATAAGCTACAATATCCTTCTTCATTCTACGCCACCAATAATGTTGCCGCAAGTCCTGGTACATCTTTGTGGCGCCCAGATGAATGGAATACCGGGAACTGTGGGCCTCCTGTAGTATCAACTTACAAATACCATCCACATAAGGTACACAATCCATCCTTGCATCCTCAAAACTCCCTCAACATCAACCGTAACCTGCTTGGCATCTCCGTGCCCGACTCTATCTCTAAGAACACATAAATGGCGATCATCATACTGCCTGGCCCGAATACGGTCATATAAGGAAAAATGGGCTACGGTATGGGCCAAAACACTGCCAGTCTCAGAAACCTCTAATCTCACAAATCGGTTGGCTAACGCCTGAACATCCAAAGCAAGAGGTCTATCTCCGACTGATAAATAGGCAAGACTACTCATACTAGCTGACATCCGGCTCAAAGCATCGACCACCACATTGGCCTTCCCCGGATGATAAAGAATGGTAATATCATAATCCTTCAGCAACTCTAACTATCTCATCTGCCTCATGTTCAACTCCTTCTGTTTGAAAAAATACTGTAAGCTCTTATGATCCGTGAACACCTCACATGGCACACCATACAAATAATGCCTCCAAATCTTCAATGCATGCACAATAGCTGCTAACTCCAAGTCATGAACTGGATAGATATTCTCATGGACCTTCAACTGACGAGAAGCATAGGCTATAACTTTTCCATCCTGCATCAACACTGCACCAAACCCAACCCGTGAAGCATCATAATACACGGTATACGATCCTGAACCTGTGGGCAAAAACAACACTGGTGACATGGTCAAGGCTGTCTTGAGCTTCTGAAAGCTCACCTCGCACTCATCAGGCCACCTGAATTTGGTACTCTTCTGAGTCAACCTGGTCATCGGGGCTGCAATGGATGAAAAGCCCTCCACAAATCGACGATAATAACCTGCTGAGCCCAAGAAACTCCGATCTCTGTAGCTGAGGTGGGTCTAGGCCAATATCTGACTGCTGAAATCTTCTTAGGATCCACCTGAACACCCTCTGACGATACCACGTGGCCTAGAAATGCAACTGAACTCAACCAAAACTCACACTTGGAGAATTTTGCATACAATTGACTATCCCTCAAAGTCTGGAGGACGACTCTAAGGTGTTCTCATGCTCCTCTCGGCTGCGAGAGTATATCAATATATCATCAATTAAAACAATCACAAATGAGTCCAAATAAGGCATGAACACTCGGTGCATCAACTCCATGAAAGCAGTGGGGGCATTCTTCAGCCCAAATGACATCAGCAAGAACTCATAATGCCCATAACGAGTGCGAAAAGCTATCTTAGGGACATCGGACGCCCTAATCCTCAGTTGATGGTAAACAGATCTCAAGTCAATCTTGGACAACATTGAAGCACCCTGAAGCTGGTCGAATAAATCATCAATCCTCGGCAAAGGATACTTGTTCTTAATAGTAACCTTATTCAACTGCCGGTAGTCAATACACATCCTCATTGAGCCATATTTCTTCTTGACAAACAATACTGGAGCACCCCAAGGAGAGACACTAGGCCTAATGAAGCCTTTATCCAACAAATCCTGCAACTGATCTTTCAACTCCTTCAACTCTGGCGGGGCCATACGATACGGCGGAGTAGAAATAGGCCGATACGTATAACCCCAAGGTGGACTTGTACGGTTGCCATTGGCCGATACGTATAACCTTAATGTATAAAACTATATAAACGGCTATTATATTACTATGAATCACAACGATGTAATTATCATAGGTCGTATGACTAAAACAACTTTACTCGGTGGAATTACTTAGTTGCCCATTGGCCGATACGTATGACCTTAATATATGAAACTATATAAACGGTTATAATATTACTATGAATCGCAGCGATGTAATTATCATAGGTCATGTGACTTCTACAACCTTAGTTGGTGGACTTATACGGTTGTCATTGACCTATACGTATGACCTTAACGTATGAAACTATATAAACAACTATTATATTACTATGAATCGCAACGATGTAATTATCACAGGTCATATGACTAAAACAACTTTACTCGGTGGAATTACTTAGTTGCCATTGGCCGATACATATGACCTTAATGTATGAAACTATATAAATGGCTATAATATTACTACGAATCGCAACGATGTAATTATCATAGTTCATGTGACTTATACAACCTTAGTAGGTGGACTTATACGGTTGCCATTGGCCGATACGTATAACCTTAACGTTTGAAACTATATGAACGGCTATTATATTACTATGAATCGCAAAGATGTAATTATCATAGGTCATATGACTAAAACAACTTTACTCGGTGGAATTACTTAGTTGCCCATTGGCCGATACGTATGACCTTAATGTATGAAACTATATAAACGGCTATAATATTACTATGAATCGCAACGATGTAATTATCATAGGTCATGTGACTTCTACAACCTTAGTCGGTGGACTTATATGGTTGCCATTGGCCGATACGTATAACCTTAACGTATGAAACTATATAAACGACTATTATATTACTATGAATCACAACGATGTAATTATCATAGGCCATATGACTAAAACAACTTTACTCGGTGGAATTACTTAGTTGCCCATTGCCGATATGTATGACCTTAATAACACCTATATGTTGGCTACTATATATATATATATATATATATAGACGTTCAATGTAAATATATATAAAGCGCAACAATATTTCATAACTAAATTGCTAATTATATCCCAAATATAACTATTGGTTTTAAAATTAAAATCACAACTTTTTTGTCATCAATCAATATTATATATATGGTCAAATGTGGACTACATATGCAAAATATAGATATTAATTAGGTTCCAAAATTTCCTTTTATTAAACTTTATGGTCACATTCACACATACAAAAAACTTTTAATACCCTCTCACACACACATAATTTCATAGATTGGCTGTGTTTGTGTATATATAAGTTTATATACACATTCACACACACACACAACGTTTTAATACCCTCACTCTTACACAAACCCTAGAAACAAATCATGGACCCCTCTCCCAGCGCTGCCAAACGATCCCCATCCGACTACTCTTCCAGTGATAACGACGAAGAGACAAATCCAACATTTGAAGTGCATATGAAAGATTCATACATCAAGCAAGATTATATGGTAAGTGAGATTTTTTTATAAAATTTTGTTTTCAAATACAATCTGCTTTTCGATCCAAAAATACAAACGTTGCTTTTGTTTTTCGAAAATAGCTTTGGACAAGAAGCAGAAACTGATTTGATTGTATTAAAATTTCAAACAATTTTTTTTATTTTTGATTGTAGCATATTCCAAAACGAATATGCAATTACATTCCTGAACCAATGGGTTGCGTTGTTCTTCAATATGGCGGCAGAGAGTTTTTTATGGGAATTAACATTGGTAAAAGACGATGTTGAAAGACGGCTGGAAAAATTTTGTGATGATTAATGATATAAGGCGTGGTTGTTTTGTTAAATTTGAGTTGGTTGAAATTGAAGAACTGTATGTTGTCTTCAAAGTGCAAGTGAAAGGACAAGGAACTCCAGAAGATCTGGTTGAAATTAACTAGTTTGTAGGTTATGTTTGTTGGAAATCCATGTTTGTGTTGTTTTTTCACTTTTGTTATTTTTTATTTAATTTCCATCCAGTAATGTGTACGTATTGTATAAGTTTTTTTTGAAATTAACTAATGTGTATGTTTTGTTATAAATATTAATGTAATTAAATTTTCCGTTTGTTATAATTTTAATTTTTTTGTATCGTTTCAGTATAGTATCATAGTTGGAATATAATTTATGCAATACAAACCCTAACCATATGGTGAGAATATGAATAGTGTTTCATTCAAAAAATCGGTATGTGAATAGCGTTATTATTAAATTGTATTTAATATTTACTTGAAATTTGAAACAATAAATACAATTCAACACACACCATTAATTCAACTCACACCATTAATAATATTTGAAGTATTTTGTTTTGAAATTATAATCTGCATCTTGTTTTTTTCACTATATATATATTTTTTTTTTTTATCATTTAAAAAATCCGAAAATGGTAGAGTAAATGATGCATTGGGAAGTTAAAGGGGTTGGTATGTTATTAATTTGTAAAAGTAAATGCTATATTGGGTAGTTAAATGGGTTGGTTTGGTATTTTTTATTTTTCTTTTGGTAAAATCTACACTGCCAATGCAGTGTAGTTGTATTTCATGTAAGAAGAGAGGGGGATTAGGCACGATTTTATCTTAAAAAAAAAAAAAAAATACAACAAACACAAATATGTTGAATGTTAAAGGTAGGATTGTATACACAGATATAATTCACATTTATTGAGTAATATAATTCACATTTATGAACAAAAAAAATACCACACATTTTAAAAAACAAAGTCAATAAAATCAAAAAAAATCCATCTCAAATCAAATTAAACAAGTTTCAAACTTAAATCATCTCAAACTAACAGTCAAGTCTTCTACTTCCCAGTATGCTTCATCGTTTAGATCAGGCAAGCTACTATGTGGTTGTACTGTTGCATCATCTTGCTATAATTAGAGTAAATAAGACTATTAAGCAATTTATTTACCTAACATAAAATAAAATATTAAATCAAATTTGTTAAATTTTACCTCAATTCCTTCCGTTAGCGGATGACTTCTACCACGACCTCTACCACCACCTCTACCACCACCTCTACCAACACCTCTACCACCACCTCTACCACCACATCTACCCCTCCTATTGCCTCTAACTCCACTTTCACCACTCGTTTGTGAACTTTTAAAGTATGAATCAATTCGCCCTCTATATCTATTCAACCTTGGACGTCCACGAGAAGCTACATATCTAGGATCTCTTATATCTCTTCCTTCACCCTCACCCTCACCCTCACCCTCATGTGTATCTTCCAAATCCCAATTTGGAACTATCATATCATCATCCCAATTCATAAGTTCATGTTCCAATCTGTTCAAATTATACTTAATATATCGCCTCATCACTTCAGTATCCAATGCAATATCGCAAACCCGTTCAAAATGCTTTAATAGTTCCATGTACATTATGTATTCAGAAGTCATACGTGGGTAACCTCCTAGAAAGAAGCGTTTCAAGTGCGGACGAACAACATCTTTTCTCCACTTTTTCAATATATACCTCTCGTCAATATTTTTAATCCTCTTGTGAGACAACACCTTTAGTATATGACAGCATAGAATACCCCTTGTTTCAAACCACTTGCAACTACAACTTAGATATTCTCCAATAGGAGTATATTCAACCGTGAATACAAATGGATCTATAGTGTTAAAACTCTTAAGCGAAGAATCTGATATAATGTATTTTTCCACTCCAGGGGTTGCTTGATGATCTCTAGGGGCGCTGATATCACAATGGAACAATTTCCTTAATTGTAACTGAAAAAATTCAAACACTTCACGAGTATAACATTTTTGAAGTTTTTCCTCCCATGCGAATTCAGACAAACATTTTGGTTCAAAGCACCTTGATTTATATTCAGCTTCCAATTCTTTCTCGAACTTTGATCTTATGGCTAACTTATATTGCTGAACAAATAGTTTCAAAGTGCTTTGTCGGGTAATAAATCCATAAAAGAAAGCATGTATGCCTTCACTTCTCAGTGTGGACAACATCCCGGCCCAAAAGTGGTCATTTAGGTATACAGGAACCCATTTTTCCTTCTCCAAATACAGCTTATAAAACTAATCCCTTCCATCTAAGTTATATTTTTCAATATATTCAGTCCATCTTCTCTCAAACTCAGCAACGTTAATGCTATCAAGGAATAAGGCCTTAATTTCTGCCTTTGCAATCTTAGCATCAAGATCTCCGCTTAACTTCGTAGGGAACTTTGCGAATATGTGCCAAATACAAAATCTATGTACCGTATTTGGCATCAATTCATTTATGGCAGCCTTAATACTATCACATTGGTCAGTCATGATAGCTAATGGACGAACATTGTTTAGAGCCCCAAGCCATGTAGAGATCACCATTTTGTAACTTATTATATCTTCACTAGACATAAGAGCACATCCCAAAAGTATGGACTGCCTATGCTGATTTACACCAACAAATGAAGCAAATGGCATATTGTACCGATTCACTAGGTATGTTGTATCGAGGCATATTACATCATGGAACTCCTCATATGCAACCTTGGAGTGTGAATGAACCCATACGACATTACGAAGTCGACCAAAACCATCCACATCTACGGAGCAGTAAAATTCCCTATTTTTTTTATGCATGACACTGAAGAACTTGAGCAATGATTGTGCATCCCCTTCCTGCAAATGAAGCTTTCTACTCTTCAAAATATAATTTCGACAATCCTTTGGTGTACAACCCAGATTTTCGGGGCCACCGGCAAGTACTTCAGCGACTCTTATATTTTTTCAGGGTCTTAACCCAACAATATCTTTGGCTACAAGAGCTCTCTTAAGAGACCTACTAAGCGATCTGTGTCCAGCCATCAATCGCGATAGTGCTGGTTCCAATTGATGATTATGTTTTTTAACCACCTTTGAAACACGCCATGAACCATTCTCCTCCAAAACTCCATTTATTCTAGCAGGGCAGTTCATCCTCTTGGTAACATGCTTATTCCTTGGTTTCCTAGACCTATCACAACCATATTGAACATACCTAACAATATCACCACCTTTTTTGTTTGATGTTCTTTTAACAATGCAAAACCCTGATAATCTTTTATAAAAATCAAACATAACATCCTTACTAGTGAACCTCATCCCAGTAATTGGACCAGTTATGAGATCTTATTCATTGAACTCATTAGGCATTTCCCTTTCCTCTCCAGCTTCTGCCTCTTCCTCTAAATAATGGCTGTCATCATCATCATCATCATAATCATAATCATTGTTATCAGCAGCAGCATCGTCAACATGATTTTCTCCATCATTGAAGTTGTCGTCTGAATCAATGTCGATCGAATCATCTTCATTCATCAAACTGTCGTCCGAATTCAACCCCAATGATATGTGTAATGCATTCCTTAGTTGATCTGACCTAGTTTCTAGGTTGTTATTCGTGTTTAATGGCTCCAAACTAGTTTCTATGTTAGCATTCATGTTTAGGTTAAGAATAAGGGTGGTGAATTATTGTCACGACCCAAAATCCCACCTTCAGGCCGTGATGGCGCCTAACGTTGCACCCGCTAGGCAAGCCAACGTGTCAACTGTATTGATTTATTAGCAAGTGAAAATAACAAACACTGACTATATAACTGAAATAAAGTGTGGAAGCATTAACATAATTCTAAATAACAATAGCTAACAACGCAAAAATCCCCTTTAGTACAACCCAGAAGTGGAGTCACAACCTCACGAACTAGTCTAAGATTTGACTAAAAATAACAGTTTGAAAATAAATGGTGTATCTGTCTGGAAAACACATGAAAGACAGGATGAAAGAAAGACAGGGACGCCGAAATCCACGAACACCATGCGGAACTACCTTGGTGTCTTTTGGGATGGACTGAAGGACACTCCCACTAGCGATGTCCACTGGGTCCGGCTACGTAATCTGCATAACATAAAGAAGTGCAGGTGTAGCATCAGTAAAACTGACCCCATGTACTGAGTAAGTGCCGAGCCTAACCTCGGCGAAGTAGTAACGAGGCTAGGACACGACAACAAATTGTACCCGTGCAGTTCAATAGTATAGTAGAAACTAAACAAGAATACAATTACGGGGAAGAACATGCTGGGGGTAAGAGATAGCAAATACTGGAATGACAGAAACGAAAACAACAGTCTAAAATATACGAAAATAATAACGGGGATTGACAACACAAATTAAACAATGAAAAGAAACGGCACGGCATGTCCCCTCGTGCATAACAATATAAGATATGGCACGGAATGTCCCCTCGTGCATAAACAGCATAAACATGACACGGAATGTCCCCTCGTGCATAACAATATAAAATATGGCACGGAATGTCCCCTCGTGCATAAACAGCATAAACATGACACGGAATGTCCCCTCGTGCATAACAATATAAAATATGGCACGGAATGTCCCCTCGTGCATAAACAGCATAAACATGACACGGAATGTCCCCTCGTGCATAACAATATAAAATATGGCACGGAATGTCCCCTCGTGCATAAACAGCATAAACATGACACGGAATGTCCCCTCGTGCATAACAATATAAAATATGGCACGGAATGTCCCCTCGTGCATAAACAGCATAAACATGACACGGAATGTCCCCTCGTGCATAACAATATAAAATATGGCACGGAATGTCCCCTCGTGCATAAACAACATAAACATGGCACGAAATGTCCCCTCGTGCATAAAACATCACAATCACGGCATAAATAGTAATCAATCGGCACGGCATTACCCTTCGTGCTTTTACTCTCTTCCTCGTTATGCAAATTATGATGTAATCAATATAAATCATGGCACGGCATCACCCTTCGTGCTTTACACTCTTCCCCACCAAAAGAATGACGATATCAATGGCAAGGAATGCAGCATAGTGGAAATACAATTCAAAATCACCCGACAAGGGAAAAGTATCAGTCAATATCATAACGATTGCCCGACAAGGGTCTCAGCCATAACCAATCATTTCAAATATATCCTTTACAATTGGGTTCTCAATCGAACCAATACATTATGAGTTCATCAACCAAAGTTTTCAACAATAATCAACTTCCAAGTAGAGACAATTGCATATTATAACGAACATGGAAGTAATAATAAGATTTCTATCGAAAATAGACTCACGAGCATGCTTGACACACAATTCATAGGTACTCGGCACCTCACCTATGCATTGAACATGATAAACACTTAACACATAGCATACAATACCTATTCCCTCACCAAAGTTAGGCAAGACACTTACCTCGGGTCCAAAAATAGCAATCAAACCTCTAACACCGTCTGTCCTTTTGGATTCAACTCCGGAACAACAATATCTAGACATAATTAACTTAAGTACATCAATAATGACTCAATAAATCGATCCCATAGCCTAATTATCCATTTCCTAGCATTCTGCTAAAAATACCAAAATTCGACCCAGGGTCCGCTTGGTCCAAACACGAGGCTCGGACCAAAACCCGATCACCCATACCCCCACGAGTTCAAATATATGATTTGTTTTGAAATCCGACTCCAAATTGAGGTTGAATTACCCAAAATCCCATAAACCTTAACTCTACCCAAAACCCCTAATTTCTACTTTGGTTTTAGGATTTTTAGGTCTAGATTCTAGTGATGAGGGAAAGAAAGTGGAAGAAATTGGTGCTAAGATCACTTACCCAAGTAGGCCTAGATCTGAGGCTCCGCGTTTGCACTCAGCTCTTTGCGATCGCGCAGAGCAAATTGACCCCCTTCCCAAAATATAAATCGCGATCGCGTGCAACACACCGCGATTGCGGATAAGAAATAACTGGACACCAGCAACAGCACAACACACCAGATTTTTCCAAACTCTATTGTATCCCGGCACCTACCCGGAACTCACCCGAGCCCTCGGGGCTCAAAACCAAATATACACATGACTTCAAAATTATCCTACGAACTTATTCGAGTAATATAACCATCAAAATAACATCAAAACCGTGAATTAAACTCAAAAATCCATAGAATTTCCTCAAACTTCATAAACTTCTAAATTCTCCAATTTTGATCTGAAACACGTCAAACCAAGTTCGTTTCTTTCCAAATTTTATAGATAACTCACATAACACATATTGAACCTGTTCCGAGCATCAGAGCCATAATACGGGCCCGGTAACCCAGATTTCACATCAAAGTTCATTTTCAAAAGTCTTTCTTATTTTCAAAAATCTTTAAAAATTTATTTTCTCGGGCTTGGGACTTCGGAATTTGATTTCGGGCATACGCCCAGGTCCCATATTTTCCGACGGATCCTTTGGGATCGTCAAATCACGGGTCCAGATCCGTTTACCAAAAATGTTGACCAAAGTCAACTTTATTCTATTAATTATCATAAATTCAACAATTCAACACATTTCCACATAATGACTTCCCAGCTACGCGCTCGGGCTGTGCACGCACATCGAGGTGAGATTAACGGAGGCTTTCGGGACCACGAAACACAGTTTTTACTAAATTTACACAAGATGACACTTTTGGGTCATCACAATTATGTGTTTAATGAAAGCTCTATTAACATAAGTGTATGGTATGACAAGTTATAGTATATGAATGAAAAGACAATATTATGTATACATACTAGACCTTTGAACTCCCCATCCGTATAAATTGTATTTAGAAAAAAAAAATATGTAATATTATAAATTATATTTTAAAAAAAATATGTAATAATTATACCGTATAAAAGGAAAAAATATGAATGCACATGCATGAGAGAATGATAATTTATGGGATCAATGTTTTGGGATAATCAATATTTATTAACTAATTTTCGAGGAAAATATTTTGGAGGAAAAATGGCCATTAAGCCAATTATGAAGAGAAAGACTTTACTAGTATTTCACGGGTGTAAACAAAATTGGGACATGATGAGTTTGGCCGAATAGCAGCACTCAAATGCCAGTTGTTGGGCTGAGATTTTTTAAGAGTTAAAGAGTTGTTGCCCACACAGGCACAAACATTTAAGTAAGAAATCAACAATCAAAAGATGTATGCTTTTGAGTTTTGATTTTCGTCTCCTATAGGAATTTCAACTAACAAAAAACATCATCAAACTACTTAGATTTTCACCTATTAGCTCTTCAAAATGACATTCCCAACGAACCCTAATCACCAATTTATCAAAAAGTTCAATACAACAAACCACAAAACTCATTTATGAGGTTTCAAGCTTTTAAAACCCCTAATAATGATGTTCTTAATCTTTCATTTTAATTCATCCAACAATGTTTAATTTGGATCAGTGTCTAATCAGTTTCTTACACCAATCTTCTTAATACCCTATTAATGGTTGAAAAGAAAATTTAAACTATATAAAAATAGGCTAAATTATGTTAGAAAAAAAGAATTTAGGCTACAATCGGTTGAAGGATTACCCCACCTGTGCGTTCCCGTAATTATTTCAAGTATATATATAAATCTTATTCCTTGTATTTCATGCCATGAAACATAGGTCAATCCTACACTCAGAATTTTGTCCCTTTTTTTGTTTGTGCTAAAAAATTTCCTCGCTTTAAACCACAGAATTCTTGCCTCTAACCAGTGAACAAATACCTAACCCAAAAGGGTCCAGTCAAGCTTCTTAATTCTGTATGTTTAAACATTGTAAAGTTCACAGAATTAAACACCAATTATTACTATTATATATATATGGTGTTTAATAGACAACATAATGACCTTATCTACTCGTGGACCTCATTTTTTTCACTTTTTTTCTATGATGTTGCATCACCTTTAAAATTTGTTATACCAGACGTCTACCATTATGTCTAAATAATGTCGAAGTCTTATTAATAAATCCTGTAAAGGTCTTTGGACATAACTAGTATTTTTTCTAAAATATTTATGTAGCTTTTAGAGTCTTATTGATGTCTTTTAAAATGTTCAATTTTGTTGATTTGCTGGTCAAAATTAGATTAGTTGGTCCCTCGTTATTATCAAACATGACATTTAACCACTACGTTTGAACTGATACTTTTTGACTTCGCTGCAGATTTAGACCAAAATTTGTTGGAAATGAGTATAAAAATGTCTTAGTTTAATTCGCGAAAATAATTCTTTATTTAATAATGGAAAGTGGAGAGTGGGTAGGAGAGCTTTTCTTTATGTTTTACAAAGAAGAAAATGTTATGTCGTTGAGCTAATTGAGATTCAATTTCATTTGAGGAGTTGATATTTCCGTTGAAGTACATTGCATATAATTTTCACATCGAAATACTATTATTTTTACAAAACACTTACCCAAAATTATTTAACAAATAAAAAGAGAAGCACAAATGGAACACACAACGACACTATTTAACTAGGACCTCTCATTCTTTATGGCCATAGGTTTGATTAATTCAAGAAAACTCATCTGAAAAATCCATGGTATGTACGTGTGCGAGTAACATATGAACAAAGAAGATCCTTCCAACATTTGAGGTCGATATATACATTTGTGTGTGTGTGAGAGACAATGAAAACTTCGTAATATCCAGTTAAAGAAATTTTGCACAAAAGTGAAAAATCTCAAGACATTATGCTTAGGGATTAACATCTCAGTTATGTTTTACATGTTTGAGTTCTATTAAAGACTTGAACCGTCTTCAATTCTCAAATATAGAATCCTCCTATTAAGAAACCGAGAAGCAATCAAATGAAATGAAACAGGACAAAACCTTAGGCAGGTAGTGTGAGAAGGCTAAACGAGCAAAATGTTTACAAGAATTAACCTAAATAGTCACCACCTAATTTCTTAAATTAAAAAAGCCAGCAGATGTATAATATTTGTAAAATTCATATATAATATGCATATAATTGTGTATAATTAATGTATAATCTATATATACCTGCTAGAAAAAGTAAATCGTGAATCTGGTCGGCTATTTGTGTAACAATCTCCCACTTTTGTCATGGCCCAAACCGATGGGCCGCGATGGGTGCCTGAGTCCTACCTGTCAAACACTCCTAAACATGCGTCTAAGATATAAACCTGAATAACATCTGCTGAATTACGAAAATAACATACATGAAGAAAACCTGCCAAAAAGACATATGTACGTATACATGCAGAATACAGTGGGCGAGCCGGCAAGGCTGCTATAGACAACTATACACCCCAAAACTGGAAATCGACAAGGCCACATACTATCCAACTAGACATACTATCTACAGACCTTTAATAGAAATATAAATGTACAAAGACAGGACTAAGTCACGTCATACTCATACATATACAAACATATCGTACCAAAATCAAAAGCAGCTCCGGATTAAGTGGAGCACGCCAACTCTCGTTGATCAAGGATCCTAAGAAGGGGGACCGTCAGTTTGCCTACCTGCACCTGCGGGCATGAAACGCAGGCCCTGGAAAATAGGGCGTCAGTACGAATAATGTACTGAGTATGTAAGGCATGAAAATCAGTACATATGAGACCTAGATGAAATATGGAATAAAGAAATTCATCTGTAAATCTGAATAACTTTATAAATCCTGAAACATTTATAATGTCATGCACGTGCATATAAATGTCGTGTCATGCATAGGTATAGATGTACGTAATATCATCAAGTCTTTGAGGGCATCCCATTATATCATCTCGGTCACTGTAGGCAAAATCAACATATACCAGCGGATCAGATGGTGGTGCGTGTATAACACCGTAACCTTTTTCCATATCCCATATACATATATTTACATATATACGCGTATATAACGCCATCTGATCATGGGTCAATGCACATGTATAAATGAGTGAAATGCATGAAAAATACGTAATAATCTCAATATTCCTTCCGGATAACTTTTTCAACTGCGTATTATTTTGAGATCCATGAACAGAAGATAATAATAGTTCACATGGGGAATCAAGAATATAGATAGCCCTAGTATTTCTATGAATAGAGTAATTTATGGAAACTATGCGTTTGCTTGTTTCTTCTGTATAATTTGGATCATGCCAAAAGAAAAAAGGGATAGCGTTAACATACCTGGAGTAGGAAAAACTCCGTATAATTTTTTGGCGAAGATTACACCGTACTCTTTTATAACCGCAAAATTTTGATGGAATTACGCTTCTGTTACTTGAATTATTTTGAACGAAATGAAGCTTCTGTTTCTGAACGAATTCTAAGCCTTTGCTCTTGAAACGTTACTTTAGGATAGTTAACATTTTTGGTTGCTAGAATTTTTATTGAGATCTTGCTGGATGGAGCTTGAACCGTGATGGCTATGAAACAAATTATGGTTTGAAGATGTCTTGAATATGATTTTTGGAAAAAATAAAGTTTTGTAATGGTATAGAATCAAGCTTTCGTAAGGTCTTACACGTAAGTGGTCTTATGATTCTAAATGGACACTAAGCCTACTATGACTAAGAGTCATGGGTCATATTAGTGACTTGCTGCCACGTCTTATATTTACAATTTAGTAATTAATTAGGTAATGTTCTCTTACACGGTAATTGACTAATTACCCACATAATTAAGAATTACCCCAATTACCTAAAATATTACTTATTTTTAATATACTTTATACACCATACTATCATGTTCATATGGTACCTTGTATGGTACTAGTCTATAATTATCGGGTATTATCGCTCGACCCGTATTTTATCTCAAATTGGCTACTTTCAACGAAACTCGTTTTCTTTAATTCGTGTACCATTTATCCTTCTTGATACTTACTTCTCGCTTGTTATAAATAGCGTAAATACGTTAACCTCAAGATAATTTCATCCCCGAGTCAATGTCAATTAACTGAAGACGAAACATTTAACGTACGAAAATGCGAGATGTAACATCCCTCCCCCTTAGAAACATTCGTCCTCGAATGTTTAACTCCCCGTGATCTTTATAACTTTGACAGGGTCGCCTTTGTAATAACACTAATACCAACTCTCCATGTAGAAGCTCCAAATAAAGTGTTCGCTTCTTATGTATCATTCATAAATAAAGAAAGGGATTTTTTCGTTCTATACAATATTTAAAACTAATTTATCAAAATTATTCTAATTTTGTATATTACCCGTCCTAAACAAAAATTACTTACAACTTATGTGCATTCCACTTTAAAAGACTCTCAATCCATTATTAGTGTCTTAAATAAGGGATTTAGTTACACCATTTTCCTCTTTTTTTTCTCCTCCTCTCAATTTCCATATTCTCTGCTGCCTCTCTCCACCCAAAATTCCGTAATTGAGAGCCAGAATTCGTGGACAGTGAAGCCATGCTTCATATGAAGATAATTCAGAACTTTAAATGCAATATTCTTTCTTGCCAAGTACGCATCTGAATGTTGCATTGTTTCCATTGTTGGCACATCAACTATTGCTTTTAATTGCAGAATTATTTTGCATTCCGTAGTTGCCAGCATGGTTTTCCTTAACGAATATAAATTGTTTCTTTCATTGCAGAATCCTTGTTTTTCTTAACTGACTTACCTTTTTTCCTTTTCACCTAGTTCATCCCAGAAATTCGGAACAGATTTGTGCTCTCCTCCATGTTCTTTTTCAAAGCTTCTGTAACATTGGTGAATATCACAAACAGGACATATATATCAATGATCTCGAGATTAGTTGGAGTTGAAGCTTAAGTAGAACATACAGATGATAATTGTATGTAAATTATATTTTGTAGTGTCTATATATATATATATATATATATATATATACAATTACATACAATTATATTACAACTTTACTACAATTTCGTAAATATATTGTATGTCATGTGTTCTTCTTCTTCTTCTTCTTCTTCTTCTTCTTCTTCTTCTTCAAACTGAAATTCAGTCAAAATCAAGTCAAATCTTCACCAAACACCCTCAAAATTGAGATATAAACTCCAAATAATATTCTCAATTATTTGCAACAACACCCAATTCAAACATATAATGATTTTTAAAAATCCAAATTCGATTTCAAAGCTTCAAAACTTGTTAATGATTGTCAATGGTGGAGAGTCAAACACCTTCAATATTTATTGACTGACAATTTCAATTTGAACACTAATTATGCAACATGAAAGGAGATTGCAAAGTTAAAACGATTGAAATCCATTGATGAATTTAATTAAAACTATATACAACAAGAAAGCATAAAAACAGAGAACACCAAATGAAGAAAAATTAGGAAAAAAAACAGAGAAGGAGAGTAGAGAGACGAAGAGAGAGAGAGAGAGAGAGAGAGAGAGAGAGAGAGAGAGAAAGAGGTGGGGGAGAGATAGAGAGAGTGGGCAAGTATAAAGGGATAAAGAAATAAATGATATTCCTCATTCAATTCCTAATATAAAAGGATACTCATTTAAAACTTATTTATATATAATTGGTAAATTGTATATGACCATGTAATTAAATTGAAACTTGAGTAGGGATGGTAATAAGGTTTCAAATAGTATATAGGAAGGTAAAAATCACATAAAGAAAAAAGGTTGGGCCTAAGTTTTTCCAATATGGCACTTATCCACAAGTAATCAGATGTTTTTCTTTGTGAAAATGGCACCAAGTGATAACACATAACAAGAATTGGTAATTTTTTAGCCTTATATTAGGTTTGGAAAAGATAGCCCCAAACAATTGACATTATATAGCAAAATCCTAAAAAACTAATCTCTTATATATTCTCTCTCAAACAATTGGCCCAAATCGTCCGCTCCCCCCCCCCACCACACACCCACCCACCCCCCTTTCGCCGCTCATTCTCTTCTTATTCACTGCTTCCTTTCCCTTTTCTCTCCTTGTATTTCTTCTTCTATCTCTTCTCTTTCGCTCTCATAGTTCAGCAAAAAATCTTGCAAATTATGCAAAAAAATCAATGGGATGAAAAGGTAAAGTTGATCTCACATCATAGAAAATTAGAAGCAAGAACTAAGAGAGAGAAAATACATTTCAACTTTATTTTTCTCCTCTTCTTTTTTTTGGTTGGATTGAACGAGTGGGTATGATTGAAATTGGTTGAAAATACCTAAACGAGGCTATATACAAAATTTGAGCAAGACTAGAAGTGATTTAGACTGGTTTCAAGTAAAAAATTAGACCTAATAATCAAACTGCGACATGTGTATATCACGTTGTGCATCGTGTACATCAGGGTATATCACACATATGTTCTTACGGATGTCTGTGTATATCACTTCGTATATCGTGTATACAATATAATTTTTTTATGGACGCCCGTGTATATCACATTGTATATCCTATATATAACACATATTTTCATGGATATACACAGATGCACATTATATACATGAGATATTAGTGATGTACATAGAGATATACACGGGATACAATATGGGATACACATGTGAGGTCGTCTTGAACTTGAGTTTTCAATATTAAATGTGTTATACAAAGAAGGAAAATAAAATTTTAATATATTTTTTTGATATACACGTTATTATTATGTTATACACCGTGACATACAAATAATATAATTATCATTGTGTTATACATATTTGGATATACAGATTAAAAAATTAGAAAAATAAATAAAAAATATTTCAGAGTTTATTCAGATATTACTAAAGGAAATGGAACCTAATTTGTAGGATGATAGTTGCTAAGAGAGAAGATAGAGAGGTTTTTAAATATTTTTTGCTATTTTTAGGGAAAATTGTCACGACCCGAAATCCCACCTTCAGGCCGTGATGGCGCCTAACGTTGCACCCGCTAGGCAAGCCAACGTGTTAACTGAATTGATTTATTAACAAGTGAAAATAACAAACATTGACTAGATAATAGAGATAAAGTGTGGAAGTATTAACATAAATCTACATGACAATAGTTAATCACGAAGAAATCCCTTTAAGTACAAAACCCATCAATAGAGTCACAACCTAACGAACCAGTCTAAGATTTGACTAAAAATAACAGTTTGAAAATAAAATGATGTATCTGTCTGGAAAACACATATATGACAGAATGAAAGATAGACAGGGACGCCAAGATCCACGAACGCCTGCGGAACTAGCTCGGTGTCGTCTGGAATGGACTGAAGGACACTCCCACTAACGATGTCCATTGGATCCGGCTGCATAATCTGCACAACATAAAGAAGTGCAGGTGTAGCATCAGTATAACCGACCCCATGTACTGAGTAAGTGTCGAGTCTAACCTCGGCGAAGTAGTGACGAGACTAGGACACGACAACAAATTGTACATGTGCGGTTCAATAGTATAGCATAAAATAAACAAGAATACAGTTATGGGGAAGAACATGCCAGGGATAAGAGGGACAACACTTGCTAAAACAATAGAATCAAGTACTAACGGAAATGTAGAAGTAAAACAGGAATATCAACCCGAACAAGTAAAATAGACAGGAGAAAAACATGGCATGACCCCTTGTGTATAACCTCAAAATCACACGGCACAGAATATCCCCTCGCGCATAAATAATAAGGACTCGGCACGGAATGTCCCCTCGTGCATCAATAATAATCAATCGGCACGGAATGTCCCCTCGCGCATAAATAATAATCAATCGGCACAGAATGTCCCCTTGCGCATAAATAATAATCAATCGGCACGGAATGCTCCCTCGTGCATAAATATAATCATCGGCANAATAATGACTCGGCACGGAATGTCCCCTCGTGCATCAATAATAATCAATCGGCACGGAATGTCCCCTCGCGCATAAATAATAATCAATCGGCACAGAATGTCCCCTTGCGCATAAATAATAATCAATCGGCACGGAATGCTCCCTCGTGCATAAATATAATCATCGGCACGGAATGTTCCCTCGTGCATAAATAATAATCACTCGGCACAGAATGTTCCCTTGTGCACAAATAATAATCGTTGGCACGGAATGTTCCCTCGTGCATAAATAATAATCATCAGCACAGAATGTTCCTTCGTGCATAAATAATAATCACTCGGCACGGAATGTTTCCTCGTGCATAATGAGTGTAAAAGCAACAATTGATATGAAATTTTAACAATACGATATTTGGAATGTACAAAAATAATCAACAAAATTCTACTGTCCCGGCAAGGGACTCGGCTATAACCAATCTCACTTAGAAGTATAATGTCAACAGTAAAATCCTCGTCCGAACACATAATCAATAACTTTCTACGTCATGAAGTAACCTCAAGGTACCACTTCCAAGGTTCCCAATAATTCACAACACGGAGAATATCAAAGAACATTAAATAATTCATCAAAATTCGACTCACGGGCATGCTTGACCACAACATATAGGTACCCGTCACCTCACCTATACGTTGGACATGAATTACACATAGCAAATAAGACTCTATACTTAATCCCTCAAGCTAAGGTTAGACCAAACACTTACCTCGGCTCCAAGAATGCAAGTCAAGCCTCAATCACGGCCTTTCCTCTTGAATCCGACTCCGAAATGATAATATCTAGACATAATTGACTTAATAACATCAATAATTATTCAATAACTCAATCCCAAAGCCTAATTATACATTTCCCATAATTCTTCCAAAAATACCAAAATTCGACCCCGGCCCTACTTGGTCCAAACTCGAGGTTCGGACCAAAACCCGATAACCCATTCCCCCGTGAACCCGAATTTACACTTTGTTTTGAAATTTGACCCCAAAATGAGGTTGAATTCCCAAAATTTCCAAAAGCCCTAGCTCTACCCAAAACTCCCAATTCCTACCTTTGATTTCATGTTTTTAGACCTAGAATTTAGTGATTGATGAAGGAAAATGGAAGAAATAAGAGTTAAGATTACTTACCTAAGTGTTTATGGAGGAAGAGCAGCTTGGACATCGGCTATGGGGTTTGGAGAAGAAGGAGATGGTGAAAAATATGAAAATTCCGTAATGGATATTCTGTTTTTGAGCATTTAAATAACTGGGCGAAAATGGCTATCGTGATCGTGACATGTGCCCTGCGATCGCGGAGGGTACTGGCCTTAGACTTACGCAATCGCGAAGTGAAGGCTGCGATCGCATAGAAACTGGACGTGGACCCACGCGATCGCGAACGAAAGAACGCGTTCGCACAGAACAATTGCTACCCAGCCCCCAACCCCACAGGAGACTTACGCGATCGCGGACATAGGGTTGCGTTCGCGTTGAGCTTAAACCCCAAAGCTCCGCGTTCGCACCCAGCTCCTTGCGATCGCGCAGAGCAAATTAGCCACCCTGCCCAATTGCACATCGCGATCGCGTGCACTACACCGCGATCGCAGAGAAGGAAATAGCTGGACACTAGATACAACCTAAAACACCAGAAATTTCCTAAGTCTAGCACCCCGACACCTACCCGAAACTCACCCGAGCCCTCGGGGCTCAAAATCAAATATACACACGCCTTCAAAATCACCCTACGAACTTATTCGAGTAATGTAACCACCAGAATAACATCAAAAACAATGAATTAAACTCCAAAATCTATAGAATTTTCTCAAATTTCATAAACTTCTAAATTCTCCAATTTTGATCCGAAACACGTCAAACCAAGTCCGTTTCTTATCAAATTTTACATATAACTCACATAACACATATTTAACCTGTTTCGAGCTCCGGAACCATAATACGAGCTCGGTAACACAGATTTCACATCAAAGTTCATTTTCAAAAGTCTTTCTTATTTTCAGAAAATAATTTTCTTTAAAAATTCATTTCTCGGACTTGGGACCTCGGAATTCGATTCCGGACATACGCCCAGGTCCCATATTTTCCTACGGACCCTCTGGGACCGTCAAATCACGGGTCCGGGTCCATTTACCAAAAATGTTGACAAATGTCAACTTTATTCCATTAATTATCATAAATTCAACTGTTTAACACATTTTCATATAGAGACTTCCCGGCTATGCGCACGGGCTGCGCACGCACATCGAGATGAGATTAACGGAGGCGTTCGGGACCTCGGAACACAGTTTTTGCTAAATTAACACAAGATGGTATTTTGGGTCATCACAAAAATAATTTTGATGGGGCTTACGTTTAAAATGGTGGTTCAACCACTAGAAGAGAGAGAATAATTTTAGGCTACCATATGCCAAATCCTAAAACATTTGCTTTTTATGCCAATTGTTGGACCTAGTTGTCATGTCATGCCAAATCCCCTCTTTCGTTTGGCTCCAAACCAGTGTCCACTATCCTCTTTTCTAAGGCCCGACTAATTCCAATTCACGACAAAAAATCTTGTGCAAGAGGTAAAGCGCTAAATGTTGCTTTATACCTAAGGTTCAAACTCAGAACTTCTAAAGGGGCTCAACCCCACTGCTTTCTCTAAGGAGCTCCGGTGGTCTAGCTAATGTTCTCTGCCCCAACAGGGGTCATATGGCTGAGGTGAAACTGGCTTCGATTAAAAAATAAATAAATAGGCGTCATATGCAAAGCTACCTATATAAAAAATAAAAGTAAAAAACAAAGGGCGTCATATGCTAAGCTAGCAGTACAAACTTATGCAACCAATAAAACAAAAGCAAATTTGTTTAACTTTCTTAGGTGTACTTGTGTCATGGTGATACGGCAACCTAGCCAAACTGAAAGATGACTTTTAAGGAATATCTTGCTTAAGTTGTCGCCTGAAAAATAAGCAAGAGAAACATGCGTCATCCTCACTACCAAAAACCCACAAAACTCTCCAAGAAACCAACAACACTAACTCCTCAACGCTGCTTGTAATTAAAACAACCAAACGTTCAAACAATTCCAACGGAAATTTCAAACTTTATTTTTCTCAATAAACTCAAACGTTACATTTTTGAGATAAAGTGAAACTTTTAATGACAAAAGACCAAGTAAACGGAGATAATCAGTTATAAACGGACACCCTGAAATAACATCAATTTCAAAGAATTTGGGTTCCATAACTGTAGAGGAAACTTCATTGGCATTTAAGCAACTTTTTAAATACTTTAACTATCTGGAAACTGAAACTCCAAACCTAGAATCCTGGGAAGAGTTGCTTCTGTTTTTCTTTCTTGCAAGGCATCATTAACGAACATGCACTCTATTTTTATCTGCCATCAGTTATAAATACATCGTCAAACAGTAAACATACTAACACAAATTTGAAGGAATTGAAAAGAAATATTTAATTAAACGTTTCAAGGCTCAAGGCTATGGAGATTAAGGTGGAAAATGAGACATCCCGGAATCTTGATGAAGAGAAAGCTCCCCTACTGCTTGAAAACTCAGCGCTGCCTGAAGTGGAGAAAAATCTGATACAACAGGCAATCAGCCAGACATTTAGAAGCACTGCCCATCTTGCCAATCTTCTGCCTACTGGGTCTGTTCTTGCTTTTCAACTTTTATCACCCATATTCACAAACCAAGGGGAGTGTGACGTGGTTGGCAGATCCTTGACTGCTGCTCTTGTAGCACTTTGTGGACTGTCATGTTTCTTGTTAAGCTTTACTGATAGTTTCAAGGACCAAAAAGGAAATGTTTGCTATGGGTTTGCCACACTGCGAGGCCTGTGGATTATTGATGGATCAGCGACTCCCCCACCAGAGATCGAAGCAAACTACAAGCTGAAATTTATAGATTTCATGCATGCCATCATGTCAATATTGGTTTTTGCAGCTGTTGCGTTGTTTGATCAGAATGTGGTAAATTGTTTCTACCCAACACCTTCATATCAAGCACGGGAACTGCTTACAGCTCTGCCAGTGGCAATTGGGGTAATCTGCAGTATGTTGTTTGTGGTATTTCCTACGCAACGTCATGGCATTGGCTTCCCCCTCACCGCTAACTAACATGTTTGTCCTCATAGGCTTGTCGCATATGTATCCTCTCTTTACTTTACATTCAGAGTGAGATTCATGCTATTTATTGGTCTTTTCATTCATGTAACAAAGCAACCAATTTCACGGACTTTGACCCAACTTGCCAGATGAAGCTGTAAATGACTTTAGCAGCGAATGTAGATATAAGAATGCTAGTGCTTGCCTTCATGAAATTTGAAGATAATCTGTAGTTCAGAAAGTCAGAGATCAACAAGTGCATTTTCAACATGCAAAAGAGTCATAATTCAAAATTTTGGAGGAAGATACTTGAATTAAAAAGTGCACTTAATCATGTAAATGTAATATAATAAGCACTTCATGGAAAACAGGAACCCAAAGAAACCCCATATTCCGGGGCATTAAGGAATAGAGTTTCTGAACACTTACCACTGTGCAATGCGAAGATTGAACTGCAACTTTAACCCTTGTGTTCCAGGTTGCCATGGAATAATCTTAGCTTTGCACCAAATAGATAAAAAAGAGCTAATACAACAGACACCCACTATGTTATGATTTACCAAAATTATTCTTAGACAGTGAAGCAATGCATAAAACCAGGTTATTTTGGTGCTGACATTCATATGGATTAACAAAGGCATCTACGGTCATAATCAGTAACTTGAACAAGACATCAAGATCCAAAATCCATATGTTTATACATCAGGTCAGCCTGTACCGAATTAGCTGCTTCCCTTACCTTCCTTCTATCCCAAAATCCACCCACCACAACCGCCCATGTTTGTTCATCTGGAATGCTTCCATCAATCAACATTTCCTCAACAATACGAGCAGCCTTGTGCACGTCTCCTTTCTTGCAGAAATGGGTGACCAGAATCTCAAAAGACTTGTTCTCAACTGAGATGGCTCGGGTGCGCATGCTTAGATATAATTGAAAAGCTCGATTTGGATCATTCACGGCACACAGGCCTCGGACTACTGCATTATGGATCTTCACATGCAAGCTCCAAGTTAATCGGTTTGGAGATATTCCACTTAGAATCATTTCATCAAGATAGTTGGCTGCTTCTTGAAACTTGTTATTCTCACAAAAGCCATTGATAACTTTCCAGTATAACCCTGCATCAGGTTTACATCCCTGAAGTTTCATTCTGTCGAAAACCTCTAAGGCTTCTCCAATTTTACATTCTCCACAAAGTCCATGAATTAAGGTACTGTAAGTTATCATATTTGGAACCTTATGTTCATGAATCATTATCTCCAATAGCTCCATTGCTTGAGAAGAACGTCCACCCTTACACAGACCGTCCATCAAAGAACTATAAGTGAACACATTGGGCTCAATACCTTTGCTCCTCATGTCCTCAAGCAATCCCATGGCTTCATCCAAGTTATTTGACCGGCAAAAGCCATGAATCAAACAAGTATAGGTGACTACAGTAGGTGAACAACCATTTGCTTCCATCTCCATCAGAAGTTCTTTTGCTTCGGTGGACTTGCCCAATCTGCAAAGCCCATTAATTAGAGTCCCATACGTATAGGAATCCGGTGTAAATCCGCGATTGGGCATCTCACGGAAAATACGAAAAGCAGAATCCATTGTTCCACTGTTCTTGCAGAGAGCTTTAATCAAAATATTAAGCGAAGCAACACAAGGTGGAATGCCCACGCCCCTCATGTAACGATAAAACCTAAAAGCAGTTTTTAACCGGTTTTCATCAACAAGTACAGAGAACACTGTAATATACGATTTCGGGGTCGGCTCACAATCATACTCCTTCATCTTTTGAAAAACCCTGATCACCTCAAGTGGCTTGTGAACCCGTCCATAGGCTCTGTAGATTGAAAGGAATATATCCTCAGTAATATTACAGCTCTCATCCTTCATTTTGACAAGCATTTCCTCCGCCAATTTGAATTGATTTGCAGAAAGCAATCTTGAGATGATGAGACCAAATGTGCTACGATCATGCCGGAATCCGCTGGAGTACTCTGCTGTTGCTGCGTCAAATATAAGAACAGCTTTTTGTACATCTTTTTCTGCTCGAATCAACTGTTCAACAAGGGTTGTCGTGATTTTTGTAGGCCATTTGATTGCTACCTTGCTACTCATCGCTTCAACACGTCTCTTCAAATGCTGCAATCCCCTTTCCAGAAATATGTGCCTCAACTTTCAGCTAATATCATTAGCTTTTCACTGATTAAAATTGTAACAACAACAATGCTTCTTGTCGATCCAATGTATTTGAAGTATCCAATATTGAAGCTGAGAAACTGGAATTCCAATAGAAAACTCATCAGAGTCATTATCTTATAACATTGTTACCAGCTAAAGAAATGCCAAAATAACTAGATTTTCTAGCAGGGAATTGCATCAATGGTGTCAATTATATTAAAATGAATTCTAAGCTGCAAAATACATTGGTACAGGAAAATCCAACTAATGAATTTATCACATTCAAAGCAAAGAAGAGAAATTTTGATTAAAGCTTTAACCTTTTTGATTGATCAGCACAACATAATGAGGTGGATCAATATCTAAAGGCGGTGCATGCACGAATGCCTTTAATGTCGATCTACCACTAACCACAAAGAGTAAGAGACACGATGGTGAAAGCAAGAAAGGAGAGAATGAGTGTGTTAGTGCCAATGCTCAAGCGAAAGATTAAGGTAATTTGAATTTTCGGTATTATACATCAGAGAAAAATTGAAAAACAGCAAGCTCTCTGACTTGGGTTGAAAATCGAAGAAAAAGTTATATTTGAGATGCATTCAGTCGACAATAACGAGCATAAAGAAATCATGAGAATTTGTCCACAAAACCTCTCTGACTTTCAAGTCAGAGATCAGAGGTCAAATTTTAGAAAGCAGCGTGTTTGCGTTTTTCCACTTTCTATAATTTCTTTCCTGCTTACCCCAACTGAACCGTGAGGGACTCACTGAACCCATTAGATAGAAATGAGAATATCTGAAAAGAGAAGATACATTCACTAATACAATGATGGCGAATATATCAAGCATTTCGACAAACACCTGTCCTGCATTATTTTCACAACTTGGCTTCTCTACCCCAAATCTTACATTCACCAAGTTCGACATTCTCATACAACTAGTACAGCTTTAATCAGCTTCCAAATTCACAGTATCCTCGGAAAAAGATAACCATATAGCAGGTAATTGAGGAGTACCTTCTCTGTAAGTTATGCTCCCTTGGCTCGAAACAGCTTCAGTCTCTTTTGGTCTTCTCGTCTCGCCTTTATTGCCTATAAATCCGTCTCCGGCGACAGAAAGTCTTCCGAGCGTAAAGTACTTAAAATGTTAGTGCCGCCTCAGGCATATCCTAAGCTTTTCTGATGAAATATGTTGAAAATTTTGCAACAACGTAGGCGGCTGAGAAAATAATTTGGCCCTTCGGCCTACACCAAACTTTTTAGATGGTCTCAACTCTCAACTATAGAAATTGCAAACTAATGTGCTTAAAGTCATGCGCGTTTATGG
Organism: Nicotiana knightiana; assembly: GCA_005239525.1. Lineage (NCBI taxonomy): Eukaryota > Viridiplantae > Streptophyta > Magnoliopsida > Solanales > Solanaceae > Nicotiana > Nicotiana knightiana. The sequence goes on along the minus strand of ML374679.1, from coordinate 62,902 downwards.
TTCGGTTTGGGTCGTTTTTTCTTTAAAAAAATCAAATCAAATAAGTCAGTTTTTTAAATATTTGAACCAAATAAAATCAATTAAGTCGGTTTTTATCGATTCGGTTTGATTCGATTTTTATCGGTTTTTTGGTTTTTTTGGTTATTCGTCGGTTATTTTCTTAAATATGAGACATACACTACCAAACACATATTCCGGCGACTACATTTTCAACTTAACACTATCAAATCTATTGCTCTTTGAGAAATCTATCATTTACCAAGATCTATTGATGATAATTGAATCAAACAATGATGAATAATTAAAGTACTCAATTAAAACTCGATTATTTTTAACATGAAATATCTTGTACTTAGCAAAAGAAAACTACCAATCAAACTAAAATGTAAAGGCAAAGAATTAGATTATTATAATAGCAAAGAACTAGACTAAAAATATAAATGACAAATATGTACCATAAAATTTTAGAAACTTTATATAAAAATATACATATATATAGGTGTAATAATAAATTTGAATAGCTATTTTTATAGTCGGTTTGGTTCAGTTTTTTTTCGGTTATTTTTTTATGAAAACCAAAACCTAACCAAATTTGATCGGTTTTTCAAATTCAAAACCAAAACCAAAACCAAACCAAACCTAAAAAGTATCGATTTTTTGATCGGTTTGGGTCGTTTTCGGTTTGGTTCGATTTTTCGGGTTTTTATGAACACCCCTACTTAAAGTTAAAAGTCCTTAACCGCTTGTTTGGATGGTTGTTACTTATTGTATTGTATCGTATTCCTATTTTAAATTATTTTGATTGTTACTTAAATTTTATTGTATCGTATCGTTAGGATGTGCCACTTTATGTAACGACCGATTTGATGTGGTCGCGTCGTTATCTTATTTTTTTCTCTCAATCTCATCATTTATTATTATTAAATAATTTTATTTTATCATTTACCCTACCTTTTTATATACCGTGTCATTTTTTTTTTTAATATTGTAAGTATATTCTTCATATTGCTAGTGTGTGACATCATAAAACGATGACAAACGACACAATTTATCCAAACATTGTATTCGTCAAACAATATAGTACAATACAATATAATACAATATGATACATTATGGAACGATATGTAACAACCATCCAAACAAGTTGTAAAGGAGATATTATGTAAGCTGAGAAAATTAATAACAACATTTGTATCAAGTCAATAAAAAGGGCATATTTTGTGTGGAGATTTTTTCCTTCCTATATCATAATTGAAACCTTATTACCAAAAATGGTCATGGTTTGAAATTTACCAGCCTTGTTAATAGTTTGTCTACAAAAAAAATACCATTCATTAAATAACGAATAATAGGAATTGTTTCCTTCCTATTTAGGCGCGCTACAATTACGCAAGTAAATATTCTAATTGATATTTTGAAACGGAAATCACGCATTAAACTTTATCTTCACTTTCAAATCAAATTTTAGAGACTCTGTTCTGGCGAAACTCTGAGCTTCGACATTTTTTCTTAATCCACAAATCAAAAAATGACAAAATCTTCAACAATTCTTCTGCAACAAAAAGCAATAATGTCCAAAATGCTAATTATGCTACAATTGAATGGGAATTGGGATAGCTATGACAGATTTAGGAATTTTCAGGTGGATGGCATTGTACTCGATGAGGATGTCAGTTACAGTATATTGATTTCTACAATTGCAGAGCAATTAATGATTGATACTTCCGAAAAAATTATAGAAATCAAATACATTGTGAACGAGCATTGCCCTCCAATGGGGATTAGGAACGATATGGGTGTTCGTGTATATATGGAGACAAAAAAGGAAAATAAGAACTTAGGATCATATCCGCTATGTATAATTGTTCGTTATTTCAATGTGGAATTGAGTATCACCAATGAGAACACAAGTGCAGGTTTGTTCTATTACAAATTCTATCAAATTCTGGTTTTATGTTAATATCTACAAAATATCTACATTTATCTACAAATAAACTACATATCAGTGTGTGTATATATATATATAGCAGTATTATTTTTAGCAGTATCTACAAAATTGCTACATCTATTCTACAATTAAACTACATACTATTTGGAAAAAAATGTTGAATACATAATTTCACTTCATCTACAAATTATCTACAAAAATTCTACAAAATTGTAATGACAGTATTTATATTTATTTTCATGCAGGTTCGTCACTAAAGTTACTTGATATGCCAGCATCTCCCGTTATAGAGGAATATGAAAGTATAATAATAACTTAAAGTACACCAAGTGTTATTGAAGAAGGACAAGTGTACCAAGACAATCAAACAATTGCAACTGCAATGAAGCACTATTTTGCCATGCACAAGTTCCATTCCAGGGTTAAAAGATCTAGCCACATAAGGTATGAAGATCTGAATGGTGAAAAGATCATTATAAACAGTTTTCTCCTTGTGATGTGTGTTTGTCAATATTGTAGATGAATTGTAGTTATATTGTATATTGTGTTGCTTTATGTTAAAACAATCCTTTTTTTTACATCTACATTGATAACCAGTATTCAAATTGAATTTATTTTGTAGTTACTGGCTTATATGCGTTGGTGAAAAATGTACATGTCACTTCAAGGCAACATCCATTAATGATTCTGCAATGTTCAAGGTCAGAAGTTTCAACCGCCAGCACACATGCTCTTTAATGGAAAATACATTCATACAGCGGGAACCTACTGCAATGGTAGTTGGTAGCATGGTTATTCCAAAGTATTCTGATCCCAAGACAATTTACACACCAAAGGACATACAAACTGACATGTTGTCCGAACACGGAGTGAACCTAAGCTACATGCAAGCATGGAGAGCAAAGGAAAAGGCTTTACACTTTTTGAGAGGTCATCCTGCTGACTCCTACAACAAATTAACAAGTTATTTTTACATTCTTGAGAAGACGTATACAGGATCTGTAGTTAAATTGAAGAAGACAACAGATTAAGGTTTCTTATATGCATTTGTTGTTATTTGTACGTCAATCAGTGGTTGGGAACACTGTACGACAATAGTAGTGGTTGATGGGACTTTCTTAAAGTCAGGATACAGGGGAATAATACTGACAGCTAGTACAATGGATGTAGCAGGTAAAATTGTAGATATTTTGTAGACTGTTTATAAAATGTAGATAATTTATAGATACGTTGTAGATATATTGTAGTTTATATGTATTTGCCTTTTTATATGTATTTTCAAAGATGCTAGTTAATTATTTTTTGACTCGTAATGTAGGTACAATATTTCCATTGGCATATGGTGTGGTTGATTCGGAAAATGACGCATCGTGGAAGTGGTTTTTTGAGCAATTCAAGCAAGCATATGGTGAAAGACCTTCAATGTGTGTTGTTTCATATCGGAATATGAGTATCATGAAGTCAACATCCATTGTCTATCCCAGCATGCCACATTACTCTTGTAAGTGACATATTTGGACAAATATAAGGGCAAATTTCAAGAAGGGTCATCTAAAGTTAAGCGAATTGTACTTTGCTACAGCACGATCATACACTCTGGATGAATTTAATGAAAGGATGTCGAAGATTGAAAAAATAAACCCGTGTGTTAAACCATACCTATATGATATTGGCTATCATAGATGGTCAAGAGTACATGCAACGGTGAACACAACTTGGACTATGACATCAAGCATTGCAGAGTCGTTGAATGCTGTAAAAAAAGATGCAAGAAAGCTGCCAATAGCAAACTTATTAGGGTATATGAGGACTCTTCTTGAACGTTGGACCAACGAGAAGTTATTGAAAGCAAAGGGTACTTTCACATACCTTGGGTCAAAATTCAACAAAGAATTGGAGAACAATAGAACATTATCGCAGAAGCTTAGAGTAAGATCTGTTTATTTGGTGCATAAAATAATATATTAATATTCAGTGTTCCCAGATTGTAGATAATTTGTAGATATATTGTAGATAATTTGTAAATAATTTGTAGATAATTTATATTATGATTGTAAATATTTTGATTTCTATTTGTTATGTAATTGTAGGTGAGGGCTTCAACAGATCATATCCATATTGTGATAGATGGTGTGAAGCGGTATATTGTGTGTCTTGAAAACAAGAAGTGTAGTTGTGGCCAGTTCCATCTTGATGAACTTCCTTGTGCGCATGCTTTGGCTGCTTTAAGGCACATGAATGAATCTTATGAAAACTATTGCTCGCCGTTTTACACAAGGGAGAGCCTATTGCGTACGTATGAAATACCAGTAAATTCCCTGCCTGATGAAAGCAAATGGAATGTGCCACAACATATATCTGATGAAGTAGTAAATCCACCTACAAGAGAGAAAAGGCAGCCAGGAAGACCTCAAAAGGAAAGATACAAAACATATGACGAAATAAATTCAAAGAAGTACAAGGTGTCATGTGTCAACTGTGGAAGTGAAGGGCATAACAAAAGATCTTGCAAGAATGCGCCCAAAAAAAAAATCATGTAGTTAACAGAGTATTTCAAAAGAATTGTTAGTGTGTTCAAGTTAACAGCATTTTGTGTGTAATTGTTGAAGTTTTTTAAGATCATAATGTAGTTAGTTTCAAAAAAAAATTCTTTTTTTTTGTTAATTTTTTTTCTGTATTGACATAATACTTTCATTGAGGGATTTGTTTTTGGCTATCTCAAGCATCCTTTACATAGTTGTTAATATTTATCTACAATTTATCTGCAATACAACTACAAAAGATTTTAAATTAACTTGAATTGACAGAATAACTACATTTTAAATCAGTATGAAAGGAGTTATATATAGAAATTAAATACAACAAGATATTAAATCAATTGGAATTGTCAGAATAAACACATTGTTAAATATTTTCTACAAATTATTTACAGGTTCAACTACAAAATTATATACAATATTTTATATAATTTAAACATTCAGTGTTCCCAGATTGTAGATATTTTGTAGTTTATTTGTAGATAATTTGTATTCTAACAACAAAATAACTACATATTTTTTAGTTGACAAAATAACAGTATAAAAAATCAATTGGAAAAGATTTATATGATAAAATAATGAAGAACAAGTACTTTAAACATTCAACAAATGAAGATAAAACCAACAGGTTGTTTTCATTTGAACTAATAAAATGGATAGAAAAAAACAAAACAAATTCTACTGTAAGTGTAGCGCAAGTCTGCTACAATTAAAACACAAAAAAAATTGTGTACTATCTTTCTTCTAAACTAGCATCAACCAAACAACTGTGCTACATGTTTCATACATAGACGTGACAACTACTTCTTCTTCCTCTGAACTTTTATTTTCTCATTCAAAGTTGGTGCACTCTTTCTCCTTGCCAATTTGCCTGTCACCTCACTTTCACTAATTGCCCCATTTTTCTGCTTCTTTCTAGCATAGTCCCACAATAGCGGTCCATAGCGTCTTCAGTATTGGTCAATGTCAAAAAGGTCTTCTGCGGGGATTGACAATTGTCCAAGACTAACATACTCCGCAAAGACAGCAACAAATACACCATAGTCGCTGCAAAAAAAATATATCAATATTTACCAAATGATTAGAAACAAAAAAGAATTAAATGTATAAAAGAAAGAATATTTTTTTTACAGTGATCCTTCTTTTTGCTGTGAAATTTCTCCAACGATCCACTGAATGTTAAGAGGGTCAGTAACAACCTTCTCAATGTAAGCCTTTGTATTCTTGAAGTTGATGTCTTTACGCTTCCCATAAAAATCGGTGCATGACAAATACAAAGGGATAATAACATAAAACTTGTCGACACAAGATTCAACAATAGGGTGATTGTGTGAAGAGACCATGGAATCATACACATAAAGTTGCATGTATGCAATGTCAAAAACAACCAACACTTAGTGAAATTTTTCTACAATGTTGACGGGCATGATCACATAGTCAACTTCATCCCATGCAACATTTACAAGTAATCTATACCCCAATATATATTCTGCTACAATATCATGGGGTTTAACAACTAAAAACTTCTTTTCTTGAGGAGAATTTTGGAACTTTTCATACATTTGTTCAATCCTGGTCTTGAACAAACAATCTGTTATGGTAAACTTGGTCTTGTTGTGAGGGTCATACTTGCTTCTTTTCCTCAAGTAATATATTATAACATCAATGTGCTGCAACAAAAACAGTTGGCATGTATACAACAAGTCAACTTCAGATAGTCTACACAAACTACAATATAACTACGATTACACTACAAACTGAAACAAAGCATCTACAATCATATCTACAACAGATCTACAATTTATACTACAAGTCATCCTTAAATAATTAACACAAAATTACAATATACCTATAATTACACTACAAACAGAAAACACATGATCTACAATCATGTCTACAACATATCTACAATTTAAACTACAAGCCATCTTCAAATATTATACATAATCTACAACATAACTATAATTACACTACAAACAGAAAACAAAGCATATAGAATCATATCTACAATATATCTACCATGTATCTACAATATATCTACAAACTGGGTATATTGATTCCTACCGAGTGTGTGAGTATTTGTCTAGGGTGTGCTAGGGAAAAGAACCACTCCTTCTTGTCAACCTTTTCCACTCCAAGGTCTAATCATGACTTAATTTGGTTGTCCTTTATGGAATACAAAGCCTTCCTCCTATAAAAATAAATAGATAGCAAAAAAAATTGTAGAATACAGTGGATATGTAAAAGATGAATGTTGGGATCAAAGTGTCAAATTGTGCATTCTAACCTCTTTGAACCTTTGTCAGTATCGTGGTATAACCACTTGTTGAATTGATCCAACACCTCAGGATCTACATCTTCACCAATAACAGTAGTAAATGGGTGCTTGAGGTGGAAAATTTGAGGTCCAACTGAGCTGCTACCACCAGAACTGTATAGAGGGAGAAATGGTGATCGGGCATGCTTTCCCGGTTGCCTTGTTCTACCTGGATGCATAGGTGTTGCATCATCTTGTATAGGCTCGCCAAACTTAACCAACTGGGATAAATTATCAGGCAGCTCGAAATCATCAAGTGTAACCTCCTTCTTCTCACCTACGGATTCTTCTTAATCACCTAGAATCACATGATGTGCCTCTGCACCTGCATTGTCATCTTCCTCATTCACCTGTTCTGTTTGAGCTGCTACTGTCACTCCGTGAATTGGAGACTGTGCATTCATATCTTCCATCTATGTAACACAATGTATATCTTACTTAATAGAAAGGTTAAAATATTCAAACATAAAAAAACAAATTATCTGAATACCAATTCATACTTGCATTCTCTTCATCAGCTGCACCTTCAAAATGTGTATATATATCAACACGTGCTGGAATATTTTCTTGACCAATTGCACCTTTAACATGTTCTATTTTTTCATTAAAAATGTTAAATCATATTGTATAATAATGGTTTGTCATATTAAGTAAGATATGTAGGTGTGTTATAAAATCTAAAGTTATGTGTTAACAAACTACAATATGTTGTATTGAATTGTATATATTCTATATATATAATGTAGTCAAATTGTAGATATTTTGTAGACATATTGTGGATATGTTGTAGAACATATATAGCTAATTGTAGATAAAGTGTAGATATTTTATAGATACCTGTTTTGTTGGTGCTGGCCTGCCCTTGTTCCCCGCTATTGAACTGAAATTGCTGATTGTTCATGTCTTCTTGTTGGTCATTATTTTTTGTTGAACTACCAGCAAACTGAAAGTTTTATATTAGTTTGTATATATATTTTAGATGTGCCATCAATTGTTTTGTTATATAAATAAAATTCAAATCTTACTTTTGCATCAGCTTGTTCATTTTGACTGCTAATCAATTGAAAAACAGTCTTGATAGAGTCGCTTATTAACACGCGAAGGCTACCAAGCTCTTCAAAGACTTCTTTCTTAAAATCTGCAAGATTTTCATTGACCTACATGTTACAAAAAAATACATTGTTAACTTCAGAATATCTCTTAAAATACACTAAAAACAGAAGCAGTATTATATATAGATCAGAATGTTGTATGGATATTACCTTCCCAATGCCTCTTTCTAATTTGATAATCTTTTTAAGAATAGACTCATTGTCCTCTTCCCCAACTGATTTTTTGGGTTTCGACGGAGGAGCATCAGCATTGGGAACCTCAAAATTATGTTCAACCTCTTGAACAGTGTACTCAACTTGTCAGTCAAAGACATCACTTCAATCTCTTCAGGAGTTTCACTTATGTTGGTGAACTGAATGAGGAAAAAACAAATTAGTTTGATTAACGCAAAACATGTAGAATAAATGTAGATATTTTGTAGGTAAACTGTATAATCATAAATAAACCCATCTTACCTTTATCTATTTATCATTTTTTCTTCAAAGGCAGTTAACCAAATCTGACCATTACTAGCTGACCAGCTAAGTATGCGAGGTATTGAATTAGCACTCCTCGTAGCTATATCAGTGTTGACGGTAGAGCAACACTCATACATCGATACTTGCATGGCTAGTGGGAATCCTCGTATGAGATAAGAATGTACGAACAGATTTATCCTATGCCTAACAGATTCCATCAACTATCCGTAAGACTTTATACCCTATGGGTATATCTCGTACTGACCAGATTCTACCAAATAAAACCTAAAGTGATCTACGAACACAACATGGTCTTTATCTGAAGGACAAATGACAAATTCTAAGAGATAAAGAATACACAACTTCACAGCGTCCTAGGTTTTGTTGGTTACTATTTGTTTCAAATATGTCTTCTCCACTCTTAACTTGTTTGGAAAATAACTGTCCATTATCTTACTGACATAATTTGAAGTGTAACCGAAGTCTGTAACCTGGATATGACATCTAAGACCAATTATTAGGGCAAACTCCCTCAATCCAAAATTTAGTCTCTCACCTTTTAACTCGGCAGAAAAATATGAATCATTGGATGAACTCAATTCATACTTCATAAGAAGATGAATGGCATGATTTTGCATGCATAGACTGGGAAAGGACAGTAAGTAGCCAAAACAAGTCTTCTTGAACTTCAAACCATTTGGAGACAAAAGCTCTTCAATCTGACTAGGAATGTTAGGGCCACATAATGTGTGGAATCTAAGCACCCCATAATCAAAATTATTATGGGGTGCAAAAAAATGTCATTTTTGCATAAATAATAAATAATATCACATTAATAAAGTGCCTAAAAACATTCAAATCATCTATAATTTATCTACAAAATAACTACAAAGAAACTACAGAATATCTACAATTTTACACATACTATGCAAAAAAGGCAACAAAAATATACAATTCTGCCTTATTAGTTATTTGTATCATGAAGACTACAAGTAATCTACAGAATATCTACAATTTTACACATACTATGCAAAAAAGGCAACAAAAATATACAATTCTGCCTTATTAGTTATTTGTATCATGAAGACTACAAGTAATCTACAAAATATCTACAAATATAAAATAGAACAGTAAACTACAATTAATCTTCAAAATGAAGACAACTAATCTACAATTGTCTAAAACACATATTACACATATTTTAAAAACCTAAAACAAACTAAATAACTAGAGACGAAATTACTAAATTTTTACCTTCACCGATAAATGTTTCCGAACATTTTTAGGGTATTTTTTTGGATGTTTCTTCTTTTGGAAGTTTTTGAACTGGGAGACACCTTAACTTTCTTTCCTGGTTTAAGAATAGGCATCTCTTTTACAAAATCGTCATCTAACAATATCTCTTTTCCTTTTCTTTTCACTTGTTTGACTGGCGTAGAAGATTCTCCAGCATCGACATCGTATTTTTGTTTGGTTCTAGTTTCATCTCTGATTTGTCGCGGAGAAAGACTATGAGTCGTATCTACAATTGCATGGGCAAATTTCCCCTGCTTTTCGGTGATTTTGGTGATAAAACACCCAAATCAAAATAGGGTATATCAACTTCTGTAGCTTTTTTAGGACTATGTTTAGAAGGTTTGTTCTTATTCATTGAGGAAATTTTAATTTAAGTAAAATGGGTGTATCAACTTTGTTGAAAAAATATCTTCAATTGAGGAAAACTTTTGAATTGATCTTTAATGGTGGGTAACAGATGTTTCTGTGTTTTTATGAGAGGGAAAATGGGTAAAATGAATGTGTGTTTGAGTAAAACGTGGGTGAGGGTGAGGGTTTATGAGAGAGAAACGTGGGAGGGGTGGGATATACCGTACCTTTAATTAAGGAGGTAAAAATGGTGCATTAATTATACAGTTAAAATATTATGGTATAAAATTGGTAATTAGGTGTACTAAATGTAATTAAGTCAAACCTTAAACATTAAGGGTAATAAGGTTTCCTATATGGTATAGGAATGTAAAAATTCCTTTTGTGTGTGTATATTTGTCATGTCATTTAAACCATCTCTTTGATACAAGAATGCGGGGAAAGTGTACAAATAGCTATTTTAGGACCCTTGTCCAAAGAATAACCAAATTTACAAGATCTTTGAAATTTAATCACCTCAAAATCAACTTTAAAGTTAAACCCAATAAATTGAAATCATAGATCTGAAATTTTAAACTTTAGACATTCGTGTTTGAAGTTAAGCTCTAGCCCAACTTCGTATATAACAATTTAAATTGACACAAAGGTTTCAAAGGGAATAAGAGGCAGCAATATGACCAATCTTAAATTTATTAAAATGGATGTGTAAATAACTTTTAATTTGAAATATGTTTAAAACATAGATGCTCAAAGCGGCTACTTGGTGTCATTTTTATGTGTGATGCAATTGAAAGTACAGCAAAATACAAATTGGATGGTCGCCCGAAACTAATTGCATTAGCCAGCTAAAAGTTATATAATATATATATATATATATACGAGGAAAGGCCCGTATACGCGCCCAATATTACTATTTTATTAAAATTACTGTTTGTTGGGGTTTAGTTAATTTTTGATAAATAAATAATCATTATTATATCCAGTTAGTCATGGATAGAGAATGATAGTGGGGGTCAGAATGTACAATTAGTTTGTTTTAATAATTTACATAAAATTAAACTATAATTTATAACTTATTAAGTTGCTCCAATTAACATAAAAAAGATTTCGTGCTATAATACTTATTTTAACCTCCAGTCGATGTCAAACACAAACATCAAATTGAAAATTTGATATTAATGGTATTAGGCAAAATACATAAGTTATCCCCTGAATTATGCATCAATCCATGTTACACTCTTCTAAGCACGAAAATGATCTTACACACTCAACCTTTTCAGCGTGTTTCTAATACACACCTCTTTTTTTTACCAGTTAAAAAAATGTGAAATTTCACGCACCAATAAGACTATGACACGTGTCATCATTACTTTTTAAGATAAAATATTTAAAATTACTCTTATACCCACAATTTAAAAAATCCTCTAACATCTCCATCTTCTTTTGACTTCCGCTACAGTTGACACCACTGGAAAAAAAGTCATTGTCATTGCTTCTTAACATTCATGCAGATTCAATTTTCATAACAAAACCATGGCCAAAAATGAAAGAGATGAAACTAAAATTGTAATTCTTTTGTTCCCCACTTTCCTCCTCCATTTTCAGATCTCATACCACAATTAAACAAAGCAAATCAAAGTCAGTTTTTTATTTTCATGAATTAAAAAACTTCAGTGAGAATAAAATCTCAAATCTTCCCTTATAAGACAGAAATCAAGTTGGTGATTTTATCATTTCAGTCAATTCTTAAAAATACAAAAGATTAATTATGTAAATATTAGATGTTTAGGTGGGTTTTAATGATAGACAATGAAGCACAAAAAGTTTGGAAGGTAATTTTAAGGAAAATTTACAGTGATGTCATTAAATTCTTCATCATGAGTTTTAATGGATTTTGTAAATGGCATAGAAAGAATGAAACAGAAAGGGAGTTTAGGGAAGACCAGAGAGGAGGGGGTGTTCCTGGTAGGTTGGGGAAGCCTCAGATAAAAGGGATGATTAGAAACTTTTTTAATTTGATAAAATTGGAAATAAGGAAAATATTACTATTATTTTGACACGTGGAACTAAAATATGGATTTCGAAAAAATATTTACAAGTTTTACGCGCTCAATTTTTCTTGTTAAGTACGCGCGAGCCGCGTAGCAAAATAGGTGTGTATTAGACACACTTTGAAAAGGTTGAGCGTGTCAGATAAATTTCGTAGTCAGAAAGTGCGTAATAGAGATTTGGTCCATGGTTCAGGGGGTAACATATGTAGTTTGCCATGGTATTATTTCCTCACTATGTTCGAATATTTTACAAAAGAATACATTAAGAATACATTAAAAAGCTACAAGTGTCATCTATTTTTTTTTAATTTTTTAGAATAAAAAACATACCAATATGTCTGTACATTGATCTGAAATACATGCAAATTGGTCTCACAAGTATTTTAACAGTGGTAACAATCAACTACTTGATGAAAGTTTAAACGCACAACATCATTATTTACAATACGATAAAAGATGAAAAAATATGATTTTATATCTTGTACACATCAAAATTAAGAGATTTGCATTCCTAATGAGGCAATATACTACTTCAAACAAAGAGAACAATAAGCACTAAAACAAATATGAACATGATATAAATTATAGTAAGTCAATATAGTAGCTCAAATTATATTTTATTATAACACGTTTAAATTTATGTTAACTGGTGTAATAAACATTTGATAGAATTCTACATATAATATATATAGATTTTTATGTTTTCCTCAGTTTAAGAAGATAATAAAAATATTTTTATTTATTATGGAATTATCGTGTGTTAATTCTCATAATGAAACAATATAAAAATTATAACAAATAATGTTTAAGACAATCTATTGATAGTCGAAAACATATCATGGAAGAATAAAGTTCACCATATAGATTAAATTATCACATCAAGTTAAGTATATGAGATATAACCTCCTAGTACAGTAGGAACAAATCTCATTATTTAAATTAATTTTTGAGATTTAACAACTATATTTTTTTAAATTATTTTTGATAATGAACATATTTGGTTTGAAATCGCCTTCAAATAGTATGGATAGATGAAAACCATTTAATTTTTATTTTCAAACTGCTTTAAGATATTATGAGTAAAGATGAAAACTTGTAAATATCGTTACTTCTTTTTGTTGTTGTATTATTTAAAAATTGATTTTACTTTCTCTATGGAAACTTTTATTTGAATAAAATAAAATAAATAATTTTTTAAAATGAGAAAAAAAGTTGGAAATGAGCATTTGCACTGCACAAACAGTCTAATCAACACGTGCATTGTGCATTTAAAGGAGTGGCTAGAGGAATGCGGGGTCCACGTGTATCAAGATGACATAGTATTGCATTTAAAAAATACAAACATGAAAATTTTATGAAATGACATATATGCCCTTGGTCAACCATTTTCCCTTTTCTATACAGGATTAGTTACCTCCTATAGCAAATGTTGATACCTTATTTATTTTAAATAAATACTCTTTTAAAAAATTATATTCCTCAACTACCTTTTGATTTTTATAGCCAAATATCTATTTATGGTCATCTCCTACTCTTAAGTCATAAAATACGCCTTGTATTATTTTTATCTCTCATTATTTCAGATTTTTCTCCACCCTCTCTCTCCCAACTCCAGTCCTTCTCCATGAATATAACCACGACTTCTCCACTAGGATTACTGCCGCCGCCGCCACCGCAGATGGATCCATGCTACAACCTTAAGGAACCTTACACAAGCATTAATGCAATCCTCGAATATTAGTTCCAAAGCCACCGGAAGTAAACACAAAGCTATGGAAACAATATTGATAGTTGTGGATAAGTCATTGGTGTATGAGAGCTGAAAAACAGTTAAATGATGATCGATTGATCCAGGAGTAGACGGAACACCTAGATTAAGCCGGAAGGTTCTAGAAGGGTTTCCTGAATCGACGACGTCGTTTGATTCCTTTTGCCAGCGATCGGATAAGAGAGCATCGAAGTACTTACAGCGGCGGAGAATATCGGAGTGGAGATAGATATGGACACAGGATTAATCAAAATCAATGACTGAGATTGATTCGGAGTCGTCTGTATCGAACAACGACAATTGATCAACGAAAAGACGAAGCACGACGTCAGCCGTAGATGAATCGTTGAATCCGCCGCTAGCTGCAGTGGCGGCAGTGGCCGAAGACGAAGGAATAACGGTGTGAGAAGATGTCCGACGATGTCTTTCTTTTAATTGTATTTCAATGTATCTCCCTGTATTTCTTATGTTTCATTGTATTCATTATCTTTTTTTTCAATGTATCCCGCTATATTCTATGTATTTCATTGTATTCACTGTCTCGGTATATTCCATGAATGTATTCATATATTTGTTTTAATTAATATAATTTATGTATTCAGATGTATTATATAATTTCTCTGAAGATTGCTATATTTTTGGGGTGTATTTCGGTTGAAAATCTTTTTTATAACCGGAAATATAAAATTTGTGTATTATAATTGAGTTATATTAGGAGTCTATTATGTTAATTGGTTCACTTTCTGTTTAAAATAGTGTAATCCCATGTTTCACGCCGTGAATACAGTCAAATACAATAATTTGTCCAGCTGTAATCCCATGTTTCACGCCATGAATACAGTCGAATACACTCGAATACAAAAATCTGTCTAGCTGTAATTCCTGTACCACGCCTAGAAATGCTACTAAATACATAGAATACACTCTAAAAATATGAAAATATAGCTATAAGAAGTAATACAGTAAATGGTAGCTACAACTAGCTAATAACTGCTAAACAATAGTGATTTGTGAAAATTTCTCTATCTATATAATATAATAGATAATAGAAAGAAATAGTCTTTCATTAGTGCAAGCCCATTTCAATCAGATACGGTGAGCCCAATGATGAAGATGCTATTAGGCCCAAAAAGTGGTGGAGCCCACTTAAACAAATTCCTGAGCCTCACAAATCGGATTAGTCACACGAAAAAGAGAAGATTCTTGAAGCAAGATGTGAAACAAAAGATTACAAGTGAAGATAAACCTGAAAGTACCGAAAAACCCAGAAAGTCCAACTTTAAATAGAAATGGAAATAAAAAGAAAGTAAAAAATAAAAAATAAAAAAATAAAAAGAGAAACAAAAGTGCCTCCCAATCAATGAAACACGCACATAAAAATTCCCATTTGATTTCGTTGTCAAAAAAAAGAAAAAGACTCAAAACTCTTAAGTGTTTTGTTTTAAACAACAAGAAAAGAAGTTAGTACATGTACCCTTGTAACGTGTTTTGGAAATTCCTTTTTAAAAAACGAAATTTGGAAAAAATTAAAAATTACAACAATTACACACCGAAAGAACATGGAATTTGGAACCAACAAGAGGGACTTGTTCTACTATACTGTTCCTTTTTATTCAATTTCTTCATCTTATTCTTCCTCTTTCGCCTCCCTTCTGTATTGGGTTTATTTTTGTTTTTCTCTTTTCTATTTATTCTTATTATATATTTACCTCATCATTTTTCATTCATGTGTTCTTGGCTGTCACGGGAAGAATATACGGTTACCCATCTGTAAAAAGAGGTTGTTTTATTTTCAAGAAAGATTGGATTTTTAGGGTTTTCTTGAAAGAAAGATCTGAAAAATGGATGGTGGGTCTGAAGGGGAAGGCAACAGGAACGTTAATCAGAGTTCATCTGAAGGACCCAAGAAACCAAAACGGCAGATGAAAACTCCCTTTCAATTAGAAACCCTAGAAAGAGTCTATGCTAGTATGTCTTCTTTATCTTTCACTTTTGGACTTCTTTTTTTTTGATCTGGGGTTTGTTTAAATTGCTTGTAGATGTGGAAATCTTGGAGATTTAGGTATATTCTGCTGTTCACAGGTGTTTATTTGCTATATGTAATGAGATTAGAAGATGATTTTGTCTAGTTTGCATATTTATGTACTAGGAAACAGCTGGGATGGGGATACTATGCTTGATTTTAGTATATAGGTGAAATTTTGGGTCTTTCTGTGGATTCTTATCATTCCATGTTTGTACTCTTATATGGTTAGGTTCTTTAGTAGAGTTATTGTTATGGTGTATGTTTTGTACTTCTGCCTTTTAATTATGCTCTGTGTGTTGAAGGAGGTTTTGGAAGTAATGTTTCTGTGGAATATGCAATGCTTGCTTAATATTTATCTGCTCTGCTTATATATGTGTTTGAACCAGTCATGGGTTTGAATAATATTATAGACTTAGAGATCCGATAGACAAATGTTTGGTCTTTATATAAGTTTCTACCATTCCCATGCATGGACTGACGTGAACCTTTAGTTATCGAAATTTTTATGCGTGTGCCTTTTTGTACTTGTGATATTTGGTTCATTAATTCTTTTGTTTTGCTTTGTTATTTATGCAGTGGAGACGTATCCATCTGAGGCCACTCGAGCTGAGCTATCAGAAAAATTAGGTCTAACGGACCGGCAATTACAGATGTGGTTTTGTCACAGGAGGTTAAAGGATAAAAATACATCAGGGGGGACAGAAAAGAAGTCACGTGCTGGTGAGTCAGGTGGGAGAAGGAATTTGACAGTGTCACCTAGGGAGGATTTAATGGTTGCTGAAGCTGCTAGTGACCGTGGCTCAGGATCAGCTTCAAGGTCCGGGTCAGGGTCTGGGTCAGGGTCAAGTCGGTTTGATAATGGGGATGGTATGCCAACACCGCCTGTAAGATATTATGAATCACCTAGGAGGGCAATGGAGCGTAGGGTGATAGCTTGCATAGAGGCACAATTAGGAGAACCTTTACGTGAAGATGGTCCTATTCTTGGGGTAGAGTTTGATGAGCTGCCACCTGGTGCATTTGGAACACCTATTGGTAAATCAATTTTTTATGTTATTAGAGATCTTATAATTTTAATGCATGTACAATATCGGTCTTCTAGATTGGGATATTGATATTGAAATGAAAGAATTTGACTATTCATTTTTCCCTCTGGGTTCCCATCTTTTCATGTCTTTTTAGGTGTAGTTCATGATGTTACATATGCTTGTGAATGCATATTTATTTTCTAATAATGATTATACTTGAAAGAGCATTAGCTCCGTGGCATAAAGTTAGGTGTCATATAATCCAAATGTGATTTGACAAACATGATTTGATTATCTTTTCAGGCAGAAGATTATTTTCAACCAGAACACTGCATTGTTGAGTGCCTTTTATTATTGTTTCTTGCTTTCTTCCCCAATTTTATGAGATTCTAGCATCATATATGTTTGTAATTGCTCTTGGAGTACTTTTGGATTCCTGTTAATTTGCGTTTGGGACGTAGAGCAGTAATAACTTGATGTGAATGGTGGAAGTGAAGTAATGAATATCCTTGCCTGTCTGCGACTTTCAAATGAGATCAAGATCATTCAGTATATATCAAAACATTGCATTGTGAGTTGCTCTCCTGAAGCTTGCCTACCTAATCTGGAAACATGACCAAGGGATTCTACTAGTTTCCCCTGCAGTTGTGTTACATCCATCATAGGCCGCTGGATGTTTAAACAGCGTAGACTATTCATACACTTGTTTCTATAGGACCCTCTTATCAATTCAGATTACTTCTAATGTGTTGTCTGCTATTAACCTATCGCCTCCCAATGTTTCGTTCAGACCTTTTCATATGGATCAAATGCAATTTTTTGGGAGTGTTTCCTGACTTTTTTTGTCTTTTGTTTGTCATGTATGGCACAGAGATGGCTGAACGTCGGGACCACTACAGGCACTCTTATGAAAGCAAATTATATGGATCATATGATGCTAAACAAATTAATGTTGGGTCAGCTCTCTCTCTATCTCCGGTATGTATAAAGAGATCAGTTTCTTGGTATTTCACCTTGCAAAAAGCCTTTGAGCGGTTATAGGACGTCTACTATTTTGTATCCTTTCTGTCTTCTGGAGGAGCTACTCTCTTCTGCCATTCTCCACTGGATTTTCCTAAACCCCTCTGCTCGATAACTTTGCAAGTCATTTATTTTGTTTGATGCTCCTAGCCTTAGAATAATTGCCTGGCTTATTTTCTATCGTAATTTAGCCCCAGAGTCTGTGTTTTTAATGGGATATCTTTTATATCTTTCCGTGTAGTCATTTCATAGGAGACCAGTATTTTCACTTTCAGTTTGTGTGATTGCTGCAATGCTGCTAATATAAATTTTTATTGTCTAGGATGTAGTGTAAAAGATAACTCATGATAGGCTTGCTGTGGATAATAACCTGTCAACAGAAAAACTTGAAAGTGAGATTTATTAGCATGTCAATTTGATATTGAAGCTTTGTTCTACTTGATCTTCAGGCTCTGACAAGTGGCCATCGTGAACCTGCTGAGCCCAAGATTGTATCAGATAAATATGGACAAATTGCAGCCCCTTACCTTTATGATTCACCTGTTGACGGTCCTTCTAAAAACTTGCCGATCTTGCAAGGGAATGGGCATTTTGTTAGGGAATACGGCGTTGAAGGTCAAAGTATTAATGTAATGTCTCAACAGAGCAGGCAGGGACGCTTTCCATCACCCCCACGGGATAATGAATTTGTCCCTAGTAATGAGGGCATGTTGCAATTGGATCGAAAGCGCAAGGTACCTTGAACCTTCAGAAGTCTTTATCTTTATGCTGCCATAAAAGCCACCTCCTTTCCCCCACTCTGTTTCCGTCTCTTCGTCTTTTGCAATAGCCCTTTTCTTTTTGGTTTCTAGCAGAGTGAAGAAGCTAGAATTGGCAAGGAAGTTCAAGCCAATGAAAAAAGGATCAGGAAAGAACTTGAGAAGCAAGATCTACTACGACGGAAAGTATGGAATATTTACATTTCTGGATATGTACCTTCTGCATCTCCTTGCAAAAGCGTAAACAATGAAAAACTATTTTTTCTGTTACAACTGACACAGTACTTTTTGCTTGTAAGAGGGAAGAACAAATGAAAAAGGAAATGGAGAGACAGGATCGTGAAAGAATAAAAGAAGAACAAAGGCTGATGCGGGAACAGCAGAGGAAGGAGGAGCGATTTCTGCGCGAGGAGAAGCGTGAAATGGAGAGGAGGGAGAGGTTTTTGCAGAAAGAGCTCTTGAGGGTAGGTATCCAGAATGAGAATTTTATTTTCCCTGTGCTTTTAATTTTTTCTTTTAAAATCTGCTAATTTAATTCTTCCCGGTACTATTGGTTTTGTAATCTATAGGTGGAGAGGAAGAAGCAAAAAGAAGAGCTTCGAAAAGAAAGGGAAGCTGCAAAACAGAAGGTTGCTATGGAGAGGGCAATGGCGCGCAGAATTGCTAAAGAATCGATGGAGCTGATTGAGGATGAACGCTTGGAACTCATGGATCTGGCTGCTTCTAGCAAAGGGTTACTATCAATTGCGTCTCTTGATTATGATACTTTGCAGAACCTTGAGTCATTTCGAGGTAGGAGCTTGTTAACTTGACCCTGCATGTTTTAGTTTTAAGGCTTTAGTTCCAGATTAGTTAATAACATATGTTGGAACCTCATTTTTGTCGCATTTTTGACCTGTATCTGTTACGAAGTGTATGCTAGATGGTAGTGATTCCAGAAAAGCCAGTGATTACCTGCATTTATTGGTACAAGTTTTATACTGTAATCCAGTTTGAAGTAGTAAATTCTACATGTAATTCATTCTTTTTTCTTCTCTCTGCTTTATTTAAGCTGCTTATCTGCAAAGGTGATGAAGTTTTTGGTTTGTTGCTGAAATACATCTTATGTGATCCAGAATCTTTGTGTGAATTCCCTCCCAAGTCTGTCCAATTGAAAAAGCCATTCTCCATCCAACCCTGGAATGCTTCAGATGACAATGTTGGGAATCTTCTTATGGTATGCTGCTTGATCATTTAAATGGCTCATTTAGATTTGTCTATGTCACTAGTTGGCTGATGTCTTTCTTATCCTTCAACTTATCAAGTACTCATCGAGATGATGGTCACTTCAATTTTGATGATTATATAAGCCACATATTCACTTTTTTTTCCTTTTTTTCTTTAATCTGTACTTCATCATCGGTTGGTGCAAGGATTTTAAACCACTCATCATTGCAAAGCCTGTTTATGTTTCAGTTAGAAATAGGCTAAGTATGGTGGAGAAACTTCCTTTTTTCATCCGGGTTATATAAACTCAAAAGTGAATGCTTTTAGTCAGTTTAACATAGGAATTTCTTTCTTTCGCAAGTTTCAAGTTTATCTTACTTTTTTTTAGAAGTTTGTCTTACTTTTCATCAATATTAAAGGGTCTTTTGTAATGTTACCAGCAAACTGGTAGTGTCGTGTGCCTTTCTCACTGAAATGACTTAGACCTGCGGATTTAATTTTTTTCATTTGATTTTTAAGTTGTGTGAGGGAGAGAAAATGTTAATACTTGAAAGGATGTTACACATTAAGTTTGAAACGATGTATAGTATTATTTGGTTCTGAAGTTTAGATATTAAAGAAACAAGTGAGTGTTTTATGGGGTAGACCAAAGTGGAAAGTAGTTCATCTTTACTTGGACGGAGGGATGGTAATTGATGATGGCATTCTACACCAAGTCCTGTACAATTCTATATTGATTTTGCTCTTTTCAGTTGAGTCAGGTCTCTTTAGTGCCTTTGACCTAAACATCAAACCTTCTGCTTTTTTACAGGCTTGGAGATTCTGCTTAAATTTTGCAGATATTCTGGGGCTTTGGCCTTTCACTCTTGATGAATTTCTTCAAGCTTTCCATGACTATGTGAGTACCTTTGGCTGAAATTAACTGTGAACTCAGGGTCTGAGTTGCTTTTTCGGCATGTTCCTGTGGGCTTCCAAGTTCTCCTATCTCTTTAAAAAGGCTGGATGATGGGGCACTGATTGCCTTAGTTTACTTGCTTTATCTTTTCAGGATTCCAGATTGTTGGCTGAGATACATATTGCTCTTCTGAAACTGATTATAAAAGATATTGAAGATGTTGCTCGAACTCCTTCTGGTGGGCCTGGAACAAATCAGTATAGTGCTGTCAATCCTGAAGGTGGACATCCTCAAATAGTTGAAGGGGTAATCACTGCTGTGCATACTTCCTCTTTAGGCCGTAATGTCCTCTCTTTTTTTTTTTATAAGGTTCATGGATAACACACCCATGTTGGGTGTTTTTCCACGATACTACATTGGTGGTAGGCCGTAATGTACTCTCTTGTAGAATGATCAAAGCTTACCAGTTTGTGGACTTCATTGACAGGCATATCTTTGGGGTTTTGACATACGCAATTGGCAGACACACTTAACTCCTTTGACATGGCCTGAAGTACTGCGTCAATTTGCGCTCTCTGCTGGATTTGGACCCCCATTGAAGAAAAAGAGAGAAAGGGCTTGTTTGAATGATTCTGATGAGGTGCTACATTTTCTGCCCTATATTCATCTTAGCTAATATATCGTGGCTTCTATTTGTATCTGTGGTTTAAGATCTAGTATTTGGTAATAATCTATGTAGTGGGATATTTTGACATTGGTTGCTGCAGACGGAGATATAGCAATTTTTTTAATAATTGGTTATTTTGAAGTTGATCAAAGCTTATGGAGATGCATAATGCAAAAACCACATAGTTCCTTTTCCTTAAATTTTTCCAAATTTAATTTAACTAGATACTAAAGTGACAAAGATTACACTGAAAGGACCACTGTTTGAACTGGTTTTCTATGATTGGTCTCTGCTATAGCCATAGGTCTGACAGTAGTTGCAATTTGAATATATGCTTTCTTCTAGCTGTTTTTGTGTTGTGTCAAGTCGTTATCTTATCTTTCATTCTGGTGGTAGTGCTATTTCTATGGCTTTACCAGATCATATATCTGGTTAATATCAGCCCAAGTTCATGGTCTATTTGCTAATCTGCCTAGTTTTGATCATAGCTTATTCAGTTGCTATCACAGTACTTTTTGTCAAGAATTATGTCTTGAAATCATCTTGGACCACTAGGAGTCAGACTGTTTCGTCGTTCAATTGTCGTTTTCAATCATTGTTTCTTTCATTTACATGCATGTTATGTTGGTATATATGTGTCGCACCAAAGGGTGTGGCCTAGCGGTCTATGAAGTATGGGAGACCAGGTTTCAAATCCCAGTAGAGACAAAAAAGCACTAGGTGATTTCTACCCATTTGTCTGAGCATGGTTGAGCAGGGGTACCTGGTGTTTTGCTAGCGGGTACCTGGTGGAAATAGTCAAGGTAAGTTTAAGTTGGTCTAGACACCACCGTTACAACAAGAAAATGCTGGTATATATGTGGCTATGTAGGTCTATGAATCGGAATTGTGGTACATAATTGGATGAGAGAGTGGGGAAGTTAACGTTCTGATGGATTGATATGGAAACTATCTTCCTAGCCATAAATTATATCACCTTTTAGTAGATCATCCCAAGTCATTTGCTCTCCCAACTATCTCAATTAGCTGATATTGTATAGTTCCTGTTGATTAGAAGCTTTACCTTTTGGACCTATGTGGTGCGATGCTGTCTTTAAATGGAACGACATGGTTACTATAGATTCATATAGTCGATCCTAAGTTGCTTGGAATTGAGGCTTAACTGCTGTTGTTTCGTGGGATGCTGTCGTTTACTGTTAAATGATAATTTCATGATAATCATCAGACAGCTCTCTCTTATCCCAGAATGGTACCTGCATCCGGTCTTTGACATTCTATGTCAAATAGATAGTGCACTATGTCTAATTATGTTATTGTTCCCTATTATGCAGACTAAAGGCTGCGAAGATGTTGTATCCACTCTGCGAAGTGGTTCGGCAGCTGAAAAAGCTGTTGCAATTATGCAAGAAAAAGGATTTATGTCGCAGCGCAAATCCAGGCATCGGTTGACACCAGGGACTGTGAAATTTGCTGCTTACCATGTTCTCGCTCTCGAGGGAGACAGGGGCTTGAATGTTCTAGATATTGCGGAAAGGATTCAAGTAACTGTTCTCTTGATGCACATTGTCGCTGTCTCTTATGTTAATTGGTTCAATACGGCTGAAGATTTTTCTTGTTAATTCATTTCTCTGCTTTTTGTTCCCAGAAATCTGGCCTACGCGACCTTTCAACGAGCAAGACTCCAGAAGCCTCTATATCTGTTGCTTTATCAAGGGATCCAATACTTTTTGAAAGAATTGCTCCTTCAACGTACAATGTGCGACTTGCTTTCAGGAAGGATCCTGCTGATGCTGATGCAATTATTTCAGCAGCCAAGGAGAAAATACAAAGATATGCTAATGGATTTCTCTCTGGACAAAATGCTGAAGATGAAGAAAGAGATGATGATTCTGAAGGTGAAGGTGATGTTGCTGAAGGTCCTGAAGTCGATGACATGGGTACTCCATATGGTGCAAACAAGAGTAGCGAGCAATGCAGCATACTTGACACCTGCTTGGTGAATGGAAAAAGTAAGCCCTCTGATGAGGTTGCACAACAAATTGGAGTTAATGTTGCTGGTAAGGACATAGTTTTAACTACTGATTTATTTTACGCTTTATTTGCCATTTTTAATGTGAAAGCACTGTGTAGTAGTTGTCGAAAGCACTATTTTTCATTATCTGTTGATTATCTATATAATAGGTATTGAGGGAAGTAATCCTAGCCAAGAATGTTCAGAAATTGATGAGAGCAAAGCAGGTCAGCCATGGGTTCAAGGACTCACTGAAGGTGAATACTCTGACCTATGTGTTGAGGAGCGTCTAAATGCTCTTGTTGCCTTGATTGGCATAGCAAATGAAGGGAATTCTATCCGTGTAATTCTTGAGGTAATAAATCTGGCAAATTCATCAGTAATGACCATTACTCTCTTTCAGCTATCTAAGAAAGATGGTTTTGCAGGATCGTCTGGATGCAGCAAATGCTTTGAAAAAACAAATGTGGGCTGAAGCCCAGTTGGATAAAAGACGATTGAAGGAGGAGACAATCAATAAATTTAATGATAGTTCCTTCAATGCTGTGGTAGAGGGCAGCCAAAGCCCATTGGGATTTCCAAACAGTAAAAATCAAGGGACAGCACCAACCACGTTGGTTAAGGATGAATCTGCTGTTATCATAGACAATGTTCAGAACCACTTTGAAAGCATCTCTGCTGAAAAGAGTTCAGTGGCACAAGAAACGTTCATGGGTGAATTTGCCGTACAGCCAAGTGGGAATACAGCAGAAAGGTCACGCATGCAGTTAAAGTCTTTCATTGGCCACAAAGCAGAAGAAATGTATGTATACAGGTCATTGCCTTTAGGTCAAGACCGCAGACGTAATCGCTACTGGCTACTTGTTGCCTCTGGTTCTAGCGAAGATCCTGGTTCTGGTAGGATATTTGTTGAATCACCTCATGGCTGCTGGAGACTTATTGACACTGAAGAGGTATGTTCCTTCCTTTCTTTTCCAGAATATACTTTGCTGTTAATAAATCGTTATAGCAGGTTCAGTGTGGTTGAATATATGTTCTACGGAAGGAAGGACGTTTGCACTATTTGTTTAGGAACAAAAAAGAGGCCAGGCCGGTGCACTAAGCTTGCGCCATGGGTGGGTCCTAGAATGGGACTGATCAAGTTAGTTCTATTGTATGCAACCTTACCTTGCATTTCTGCAAAGAGGTTGTTTCTGTGTTTAGGTGTAAGAAATGGAAAGTAATTTATGACTGAAGAAGAGGATACAAAGAACAATGTGATGACTCACTAGAAATGAAGAACTAGATGAATTCAAAGTTTAGAAAGAATTAAATGCCGGGTAACAAGTGTTGTGGACATTGTTGCTTTTCTTGAGTAAGGAAAGTTATTGGGGGTTAAGGAAACATCCTGTATAGTTATATAGATCTTAGCAAGGTCTTGTATACCAGGCCTAGCTATAATCTGTTTATCTACTAATCCGTTATTTTACCTGCAGGCATTTGATTGTCTTTTGGCTTCTTTGGATACTCGAGGGGTCAGGGAATCACATTTGCATATTATGTTGCAAAAGATTGAGGGTCCTTTCAAAGAACGTGTGCGACGAAACATGTCTTATGATGATATCATAGTTCAACATGGAAACAAATGTAAAAATGAATCTTCTGCAGCTAGTTCAAGCCCAGCCTCTGGTGCAGGTGCTGACAGTCCTAGCAGTACCATTTATGGTATGGGTTCTGATAGCTGGGAAACATCTTCGTCGTTTAAAATTGAGCTCGGGAAGAGTGAGGAAGAGAGAAAGAATGCCTTCAAGAGATACCAAGGCTTTGAGAGCTGGATGTGGAAAGAATGTCTCAGCTCATCAATATTATGTGCCATGCGACATGGGAAGAAAAGGTGCTTGCCGCTTTTGGACATTTGTGGCCATTGTTTAGATTCTTATCCTTCAGAAGAGGGCAACTGCCCTTCTTGCAACAAGATGAGTGGCAAAGTTGACATGAATGCTGAGTTCCCATTGGACAATCTGAAATTTGATTACAATAAATTGGCGGTTTCAAATGCTTGTCCTCTAAGAATCAGATTGATGAAGGCCCTATTGAGTTTCCTTGAGGTGAGATTCTTTGAGATCTATCTCCGAGAATCTGGTTTTCGTGTAGGCTGTTCACTTTCACTTTACTCCTTTTGTGTTTATCTTTCTAATGACTGGACAGACATGAAAAACAAGTACATATGAGGCACACCCTGTTGACAGCTTTTAATTCTTCCAGTGTGAATTTTAGCATTTAATTTTTTGCTCTGGAATTGACAGGTTTATGTGCCATGTGAGGCACTTCAATCATCTTGGACAGAAGACCGTAGAAAAACATGGGGCATGAAGCTGCAAAATTCGTTGTCCCCTGAGGATCTTCTCCAGGTTTATCTCACTCCCTTTGGCTCATGTTATATGGCATTATTATTTGGGAAGTTGAACAAATTTATCTTTTCTTACGAGTTTTTTCAAATGATTTTTAGATTTATTTAGTTTATAGGCAAATCTGATTTGTAGTTCTTTTATGTAGTTCCTGTATTTTCAAATTTCCAAAAGATCCAAGGTTCGTTTTTCTTGACAATTACAAGAAAAAATTGAGGATTCAATGTATGAGTTTTCTCTGAAAATTGATGCATTGGGCCTCATCTGAACCCTAACATCAATTTTTGGACAGAGTAATTGTATCTTTATCAATTTCTTTTTACGAGTCAAGAGTCTGGTTTAGGCGTAATGATTGAAGTGTCTTATCAAGCTACAATTTATTTTATGGTGTTGTGAGTTCAGGGAAATAAGAATATGCTATTATGTATGATAAGGAACTGGCGGATTTCTTCCTAGCGATTTCTCTTTCTTATACTTGTTGAAAAATGGAAAGGAAAGAGTAGAATAGAAAAGCAAAGGTTATGCATTTATCTGGGAATTGGTTTCACACCTTGGTTGTTCCTCATATTTTTGTGTTAATGATGCTGGGATCATCTAAAGACTGCTTTGCAGAAAGCATGTCTCTGTACCACATGCATAACCTCCAGTATAGTTCGGCTGATTTGATATCTGTTGCTGAACCTGTTTCTATACACCACCTCCAAACTTGGAAGATGCAAGAAAAATGTTCTTGATTGTCTGGAATTTTTTTTGCAGATTCTGACTCAGTTGGAGGGCGTCATCAAACGTGATTTCTTGTCTGCCGACTATGAGACTGCAAAAGAATTGATGGGTCTATGTGCTTTATCGATAAATGCGGCTTGTGAATCTACTTTCCCTGGATCTGTACCACAACTCCCTTGGATACCTCAGACCACTGGTGCAGTGGCTCTCAGACTTTTGGAGCTTGATGCCTCGATATCTTATGATCCTCAGCAGAAAACTGAGCCTGAGTTAAAAAATAAAGTAGATAGCCTTCCAGTTGAGTTGTCTTTCCCTCTAATTCAAGTAATTTTGTTATTAATTACGTTGGGTTTTACTATTTATCCATGTCTGTTTGTACTGCATGATACTGTCGTCTTTGATTTATTTGGTGAAATACAATTTGTCAACTTGCATGTGGTGTGACATTGAATCGCATCTAGGACTGTGGATAATACTTGTCACTATAAAATTGATACCAATTTTTGGCTAATGATGCTTTTCTTCTGTATTATATTGGTGACTTATGTTTTCTTGCATACAGAATCCATCTTTGGGGTATGCTTCTATGAAAGATCTGCAAAAGGTAGAACCAGCAGAAGTAGATCGAGATGGACCGTTGAGAGAAGAGAACTGGGATTACCTCAGCAGTATGCCTAGCAGCTCAAGAAGTAGGCAAGTTGTTCGTGGGCGAGGAGGTGGTCGGCCGCGTGGAAGGCTGCAGAAAGGATCTGGTAGCAAAATACCAGAATCTGGCAGGGCTGGTGTAAGGCCTATTGAGACGTTAACTCAAGTTCTTATTAAGCAGGGAGAAACGCATGGACAGAGACATGTACGAGGTCGCCGAACTGTTAGGAAGAGGAGAATAGAGAAGAAAATTGTTGAAGAGATTCAACCAGATTATTTGGGTGATAAAGGCAGGCGACTAACTTTTGTAGTACCACCTAGAAAGCATGGGAGAGAAGAGTTTGACATGAATGTTGAAGGAATAGAAGCCACAAATGATGATAGTAATAGTATGGAAGCTGCTGATTCTGATGACTGTGCTCCCGAAAATACATACGAGTTTAACAGGAGTGATTTAATGGAAATGTCAGATGAGGATCAGGATGGTTTTGCTGGTGATGGCAATGACTATGACAATGACGATGACGATGACGATGACGATGATGACCCTGATAATGACAACGATGATAGATACAGAAGCCATGGCCAAAATATAGAAAGATATGGTAACATGGTTGAGGACGACTCAGATAGGGATGTGGATGTCAATGAGGATCAAGAGTCGGACTCTTCAGAGTCAGGAGATTATAGTGATTGAGGTGGCCAAGATTTTCAGTTGGGGGGCTTGGCAACCGTAATATAGTTATGATGGTCGATCGCCAGAGCACACAGAGGTCTGGTGTGGTTGCATTCTTTTTTTTTCTTTTTGAGAAACTTCGGTATTCTTTTGAGATGAAGCCCGAGAGTTGGCTTGTCTTTGTGTATAGTCTTAAGAGGAGCAATTTTTGTTAGCATTTTACCTTCATAATAGATGTCAGAATAGTATAAAATTGGTTAGTTCGACTTGCAATATCGTCGCGCAATTGTGTAATGTGGGGGCTGGCCGCTCTTTCAAGTTCCACAGCTGCACATTTCTGATAATTTTTACTTCTATCTTAATGATTAGTGGCCTTCTCGTTTATTGCAATGTTTGATTATTGTGTCCGACCAACCACTTATTGTTCTTCTCTGCTACTTTGTGGTCACTTGATTTCAAAGAATAGATCTCTTTATTCATGTTAGAACTCCAATTACAATGCAAAACATAGAATAGTGGCGTTTGTAAATATCAAAAACTATAGAGGACAGAAAGTAAATTGCCAAGCATTAAAACTTAATTCTCAACCCTTATATTCCTAATCACCTTTTGCAATCAATGATGAGGCTTCTTCTCAAAATTTTAGAAAAAAGAAGTGCGAAGTTCGGTGTGTTTGATTCAGTTAAGATGACTGAGATGCACTTGAAGCTTATTCCCAAAAGATATAAGTTTGTATCCTTACATGAAAAAGACGTTAATGGAATGGCGAGATACTCAAAGGGTGTGTTTGGTAAATGGTGTTTCTGATTACTAAGACGTCAGGAGCAAACTAGTACTAAGGGGTCGTTTGGTTTGAGTATGGCTTATGCGAGGATAAGTTGTGTTGGAATTAATTATGCTGAGATTAGTTATTGGTATTATTTTTTATCCACTGTTTGGTATGTTGTATTAAAAAGGACAATTGCATAATTTCTAAGAAGAAGGTATAAGTTATCCCGTCACTAATTACCCCATCCTCTACAAGGTATAAGTTATCCGATACCAATTTTAATCTCAGGATAACTTATACCAGGCTTGCTAACCAAACGAAATATTAAGATGATACTAAATTTTTATACCAGCACTATACCTTCGTATACCTCGTGCTAAACGACCCCTTAAGAAGTTTATTCAAACAGTCCTATGCCAGTAGCAACCAATTTATAGCTTTTAATTGATTAACTTGTAAGAACTTTAAACACTTTTATTATTAACCAACGCGTAAATAAATCAAAAAGGCTTCTAACCTAGTCTAACCAGCATATATAAACTTATCTAAACAGCAAACACCCTTGGATCTCATAAGAGGTCACACGTGAACCTTTGAAAACTGCTCGTGCTATTTGTTTGACAAAAAAATGTGAACCTTTGGTTAAATTAATTAATTTAATATTTGAAAGGTTAAACCTAGTTAAAGATATAACTTCAGATCTATAATCAACCTATGTGGATGATGTAGAAAGTGTTGGAATATGTTTAATACATGTATGTAATGTTTCAAGTTCAATAATATGATGAGAATATCAAGCATTAAATAACAATAAATGATACTAAATGTAAATAAAGATAATGATTCACCCAATATTGAATGAAGTGGATGATTCTTCTTTCTGACAATAACTATGAGAATATAGAAGACTTTCTCTGATATAGTATAGAATAATCCAAAAAGACGAATCTCTTTAGAAAGATGATCTTTGTATTTATCTAGAGAGTCTGATTTTTAAGAGAGTTCTTATCAAATAATATTACATACCTATCACATGATTTCTCTTTCTATTTATAAGGGGCATGCCCCTAATTAACCCTAAAAGTACAAACAAAGGGAATATTCAATGGAATATTTTCACAAAAGTCCTGTCACTAAAATAATCGTTACTCCCCCTTCTGCCACTTGACCTCGGCCATGATCGGTGCTCGGCTGCTCGGCAATGAGATCCACTAGTCATTAGTCGACCTCGACCAAGTTACTTTTATTAATACCACGTCGTGTTGAATATCCATAGTCAAATTTTGACCCATACAATTAGCCCCTTAGCTTATTGAGGTCGTCTTTCAGACGAGCTTTAGCGGACTTCGCTAGCCGTAATTGAGAGGTTTAGGTGGGCAGATCGAATAATGGTGCTCATGGCGAAGTGGTAACAAGGAACTTCGGGAGCCATAACTTACCGTTATGTCAGTTCAGAATGACGTCATTACGTCATGCGTCATTATTACGCGTTTTTCCGATGCTTTGCATCCCTTCCCGCGTCTCTGCCGTTTCGATATTTGTGCATCGACGATTGGTTTTCTCGATTAAGGTGCCTGGTTTGTTTATAAAAGGGATTGGAAACCCTCTATTTGATCCTTTATTTTTCCAAGCATTCAAATCTCTATATCTTTCTTTCTTCGTCTCATGTGTTCTTGCTTTCGTTGTTTCCGCCTTTACATCCGTGTTTTCCCTGGTTTTAGCAATTTCTGCTACTCTTACCTCCTCTACGTTTGTAATTTTTGCGCATATAAACAACCAAAGATGGTTAATGCACTTTCTAGTTCTGGAGGGACCTCTGACCCGGTTCCATTGGCAATGAGCATGCCCCTCATGACAATGGGTTGCCATTGTTGCAGAGGATGAGAGCTTCCCTACTGTAGATGAAATAATTTCTCGCAATGAAAAAACTAGGTCGGACTTCTCAAAATGGCCCGAGGACGCTCCCGAGCCTGTAAAATCTGAAATGGACGTGGCTGCCCTTGCTGACTTTAGTGCCAAGTTCAAAATCCCGGCCCATATTGACCTGGTCCCAGCTGGGCGTGATGTGGTACAGATTCACCGCCCTGGATATTGCGCATTCTACGCGTATCCATTCTACGTGGGCTATTCTTCCCCCTTCCCCCATTAGCGTAGGAATTCTGTCGCTATTACGACGTCTGCGCAACCTAGCTTTCCCCTTACATCTATAAGCTCATCCTCATGTTGACAAAGTACGCGGAACTGGCCAATCGCGGAATCTCTGTTCCCCATCTAATGCATCTCTTCGCGCGCAGTTTCCATAAGGGGACAATGTTACACCTTCGTCACCATGGAAGCAAGAGTTTGGTAGTGAAGATGGACGATAAGGCCAATCTTCGGTTCTGGTTTAACTTTTTCTATGTCAAGACCGAGGACATAATGAAAAATACTAATGGATTTCCTGAAGCGTGGAACTATACCCGTAAGTACCTCCTCGGAATGTTCATTCCGCTTATTTCGATAGTAGCGTAATCGTTCTATTTTTTCTTTGTTCAGCCAAGAAAGATCCCCCTTCATTGGTTGCATACATTCATGACTGGGTAAGTCAGGTCTTTCTCCAAACAGTGGGGATCCGTGAATGGTCAGCGTTCCACAAGAAATTTAGGTCTAAGCCCCCAACGACTGGTGAGTTGCTTGCTTGAATTTTTGTTGCTTCAGCCTTCAAGTCGTCCATTTTTTTTGTATTGTAGGGGTTGACTTAACCCTGCTTTTGTCATTAGGTCGGAGAGCTTCGAGGAGCGCAAGGGCTCCTACTCCCGCATTTTTTCAAACAAGCGCCACGACGGGGTCTTCCCTTGCTGCGACTGCGGACAAGTCTGCTCAGATGACCACTTCTTCTCAGCCCCCGACATTGCGTAGACCTAGTCGACCATCGGCGGCCCCAACAGCAGAGACTCTGGTTCCTCCCATGCTACATTTGATAGATGAGTCATCGTCGAACGATGAGGACTTGGTTCCGATAAAGAGGAGAAAGGTGGATGTCGGCGATGTGACAGTTAGAGCTACGGAATCTACGAGGGGTGACCATGGGCCGGTCGTTGCTGTGTTGGAGGGCGATGTGAATCTACCAACAGTAGCTTCGCTGTCTAAGGGGGTCGTGGGAGATGTTCCTTTGCCCGAGGTTGCGGTTGAAGTTGGGGGGCTGTCTGAGGCTGTGGACGTCGTGCTGTATGAGGCTGCGGACGTCGTGCTGAGAAACGAGCCATTATCCTCCTGACAGGTTGGTGTTTCTTCGTCGGACGAGGAGAGAGGGAAGTACATTGCCGAGGACGGCTACGAAACCGGTTCGGACGTCGATCCCTAGAAGGTGCGAATGTTGAGTAAACACGGAGGACGTGGTCCCCTCCTTGGGTCCTCTTTAATCTAATGCGGAGGGCAGAACTTTAGAGATATTCAATGACGCTGCCCTATCGTCGGGCATAGCCGGCCTCGCCCTGAGGGTAAGTCTCCGATCTTCCTAGTTTCTATGCCTTGCCTTTTTCCCTCTTTCTTTTTTCTTTAGACTGACTTTCTTCCTCTTCTGTTTTCCCGTTTTTTAGACCATATTCTTGGAGATCGAGAGTTCCCGTGAGAGGAGAGGCGTAAAGCCATTTTTAAGAAAATGGAAAGGAAATATTGTGAGTACCGCGTCAAGCACTGCGAGATCTGCAGGCGGTTCGATGTGAGTGGAAATTTCCAAGCTATTAGAGATGAGCTGAAGTAGAAAGACAATGAGCTCATGAGAGTCATCGGTAAATGCAGCAAGCTCAAGGGGGTGCTTTGAGATAAAGAGGAAGAGCTCGAAGTGAGCAAGGGAGTTGAGGTTGAGTGTGCAGACCTTCAGGCCCAGGTGGTATCTTTGCGAGCCGAGCTAGAACAGTGTTCGATCAGGACCGATGCTTTGAACGATGAAGTTATCGAGAAGGTGGCAGATTTGGAGAAGGCCAAGTTGGCTCGGTTGGCGGCCATGACAAGGGCGGAGGCATTGGAGGATGTAATCCATTTCCTTCGATCCGAACGGGCGATTAATTTGGAGATGGCTAGGCTGAGGGAGGAGCGGCTTGACTAGCGAATTGGGGGGCTGGAACAAGAGGTTTCGAACCTTGGTGATCAGACTGTTGCCCTTGAGGTAGAAAAACACAGTTGTTGGCTCAACCATCCTCTTCTCACACTTCTGCTTATCCTGATGTTCCACGGGATTTGTACGAGAAGTGGATCCACACCGAGGCCTAGCTAGACATTTTTCGGGATTTGATGACAGCGGGAAGAGTTCCTAAAGCTGATTTTGGGATGCTCGTGCTGAGGCGCATTCAGCTAGGACCGCCTATGGTTATGATCCTGCTACACCAGGGACCGACGATGGCGAAGATGATTTAGATGAGATTGAGCAAGGTGCTTGGTACGAAGATGAGTACCCTGGTGGTGATGGGGACGGTGGAGATGGCGCTGCTGAATAATTATGCCCTTGTAATTTTTGTGTTCACTTTTGCGGGCGGCTGTTCAGCCCTTGTAAAAAATATATTTTTGAATGTGGAATGCTATTTTTGCTGTTTGTTTCCGAATCTTCTCTGTTTGGTCTTGTATGTTTTTATTGTTTGGTCGCCTTGACTATAAGAATTTTGGATTTAGTCGTGGCCGGGCTAGTAGATGTTAACTCGAACATGGTCGAGTGTGAGTAATTCGAGCGATGTCGAATATGAGTTAATTTGAGCGAGGTCGAATGTTACTCTAGTCAATTCAAATGAGGTTGAATGTCACTTCGATTAATTCGAACGAGGTCGAATGTAAGTTAATTCGAATGAGGTTGAATGTTACTTTAGTTAGTTCGAACGAGGTCGAATGTCAATTTGATTAATTCAAACAAGGTCAAATGTAAGTTAATTCGAGCGAGGTCGGATGTTACTTTAGTTAGTTCGAACGAGGTCGAACGTCACTTTGATTAATTCAAACGAGGTCGAATGTAAGTTAATTCGAGCGAGGTCGAATGTCACTCTAATTAATTCGAACAAGGTCGAATGTAAGTTAATTCGAGCGAGGTCGAATGTTACTTTAGCTTAATTGATGCAGCGTTGTTTTGGTGAAAACATGTACTTGTGTGCTTTGCTTATATATATTGGAGAAATTTAAATGTTTTCCAGGCTAGAATTCCAGTCTCAGTCTATCTAGTCCCTTCATTCGTCGACCTGGAGAAGTATTGAGAGGTTGGGCAATGAACTGATCAACCTGTGTCCTCACCTGTTCGTGCTTTAGCTTTAAATGTCCTCCTTGTCGCCTCATTAGAAAACCTTCCCGAGAAAACCCAATTGGGACAAAACTCATGTGAGGGAAAAAAAGTACGACTCAGAGAGCATTCTTCCTTAGAAGTTAAAGTACTTGAGGTTGGCGACGTTCCAGTTTTTTGGTAGTAGTTTCCCTTCTATTGTTTCTTGTTGAAATGACCCTTTGTTTGCTGTTGCTGTGATTTTGTATGGGCCATCCCAATTCGTTCCTAATTTTCCCTCCTGCGGGTTTTTGCTTGCTTGTGTTTTGGACTAGAGCACGTAGTCCCTAACTTTGAGTGGTCTGACCTTGGCTTTCTTGTTGTAGTAGCATTCCGTCTACTGTTTTTAGCGATTATCCTTATGGAGGCCATATCTCTCCGTTCTTCGACTTCGTCGAGGTCCTGCTTTCTGCTTTCGTCGTTCCTCGACCCGCTCACTTAAGATTATCTCAAACTCGGTTCTCCGACCTTGGTCGGTATTACTGCATCGGTCCCATAGACTAATGAGTAGGGTGTCTCTCCTGTGCTCGTGTCTGGCGTTGTGCAGTATGCTCATAGCACTTCTGGCAGTAATTCTGGCCATAGTCCCATGGCGTTCTCAAAATTTTTCTTCATGATGTTTAGTATTGATTTGTTGGAGGACTCCGTTTGCTCATTTCCCGCAGGATAGTATGGGGTGGAGAGTATTCTTTTTTGTATGCCACTTCTCGAAGAACTCGGTGACTTTTTTTCCCGGTGAATTGGGGTCCGTTGTCACAACTGATCTCTTTGGGGAGGTCGAAGCAGCAAACAATATTTTTCCATATGAAGGTGATCACTTCTTGTTCGCGTATCTAGGCGAATGCTCCTACTTCCACCCACTTAGAAAAACAGTCAGTTAAAACTAAAAGAAATCATACGTCACCTCGCCCTGCATGGAGGGGGCCGACGATGTCCATCCCCCACTTGATGAAAGGCCAATGTGAGGTGACCGAGTGGAGGTGCTCACCTGCTGGGTGGATCATAGGGGCATATTTTTGGCATTGTTCACATTTTCTCAAGAAGTAAACAACCTCTTTTTTCATGATGGGCCAGTAGTAGTCCGGTCATATGAGACATCTGACCAGGGCCCGATTGTCAGAATAAGCTCCGCAGTAACCTTTGTACTTCTTCTAAAACGCGTCGTGTCTGATTTGGGCCTAAGAATTTTGCTAGTGGGTTGCCACACGTCCTTTTGTATAGGTCGTCGTTGATGATGTTGTACCTGGCCGCTTGTATTCGAAGTTTTTTGGATTCTTTTTTATCATCTGGGAGCACACCGTCCTGCAAGTATGTAACAATACGGTTGTTCCAGTCCCAAATTAGGTTTATAGTCCTTACCTCGATTTGATCAATCGATGAGTGGAGGCAGGTCACCGCGTTTCCTTCCCTAGTGATGCTTTTAGTGGCCGTCGCTAGTTTGGCGAGGCCGTCTGCTTCGATATTTGCGCTCGAGGGATCTATTCGAGCTGGAATTCATTAAATTCGGGTAACAGCTTGCAAATCTCGGCCTGATACTTCTATAACCTTTGCTCTTTGATCTGGGAAGTCCCTGTGACTTGGTTGACGACGAGTTGAGAGTCGTAGCATAGGACGACTCTCCTTGCTCCGTACTTGAGTTCCAGCCTTAATTCAGCAATTATGGCCTCGTACTCAGCCTCATTGTTAGTCATGTCCGGGC
This sequence comes from Nicotiana knightiana, assembly GCA_005239525.1. Classification (NCBI taxonomy): domain Eukaryota; kingdom Viridiplantae; phylum Streptophyta; class Magnoliopsida; order Solanales; family Solanaceae; genus Nicotiana; species Nicotiana knightiana. The sequence goes on along the minus strand of ML374679.1, from coordinate 27,278 downwards.
ACTTCATTGACTGGCGAATTACTTCGTCTGTCGGGACCTCGAGTACGAGTCCCAACCCGGACCCCGATGCATTAGAGGCGTCATTTGCGTACAAAATCTATAGATATTGTATTTGAGGAGAGGTCTTTGCGGCTTCTCTTTTGACTTCGGACATTATTTTTGTGCTGAAGTCGGCAACGAAGTCGGCTAGTACTTGCGACTTTATCGTCGTTCGCAGTTGATATATGATATCATGTTCGCTTAATTTTATGGCCCATTTGGCTAGTCTGCCCCATAGTTCGGGCTTATGCAAAATGCTTCTGAAGGGAAAAGTCGTGACTACCGAGATGGGGCGGCACTGGAAGTAGGTGTTATACCCCATTTTAACACGGGTCAAATTAGAGTATAACCAATTGATAATTCTGAGGTTTAATTAAATAAAAGAGCCGCCATCTAATTATTTTAAAGGTGAATTAGGACACTAATTTTAGCTAAGTAATACTTAAAGTTAACTCTGTTTACATGGTCTATTTAACCTTAGAAATTCTGTAAGAGTTCTAATTAATCTTATAAGGAAGGTTATTAAAGAACCCTATATGATCCGTTAATAACGGTTAACCGACCAAACTTAGGTTAGTTTATGGGTAAAAAAAATGACTCAAGAAGGAATCTCAATAGACGGCTTTTAAAAGAAATCGAATTTCAGATCCAAATCTGGAAATCTTGAATTAGTTAGGTTTCAAAATAGGCTAAAACGTATCACGTTGGAACTGAAATTTTATCAAAAGCTAAACTGGAGAAAAACAACCTTTATTACTTGGAAAATAGGTCAAAGTTTCGAAGTAATTCAGTTGAAATAATCCAACTCAAATTTACCAAAAGCTTATCATAAAGAAAACGTCATTTGGAGTAAAGAGTCAACTAATTTACAAGTATGTTCAAATTCTGTCTTAGCTTATAAAAATACTTTCTCAAAGCTTTTAAAAAAATAATAAAGACAATTGGTAACTATCTCCCCGAAGCTCCAAGTGCATTATATCCCCTTAAGTCCTTTTTTCAACAAAATACTTTGCCACAACTAAAGTTGTAATTTGAAATGATAAATTAATCATCAATTATGGGTTCAAATAAATCAATTCACATAGATTAACAAATAGCCTAAGTGATTCGCTTGTTTTCTTGCTATCCAATGCACTATAAGGAAGATGCTATGGGATGACTCCATGCTCGGGTATGAGAGAATCTTGCATCAAAACTCCGTTGTTTGGTATGGCAATGTCGAGCCTCAAAATGAGACTCCGTTTCACTCTAAAATGTACGTGTAAAGAAAAGGAGAACAATTAGATGTGAAGATTTAACTCAGAATAATATAAAATGAAACACATAAGCTAAGAAATCTCATTGCTTCTCAATTCGACAACGTCCAGAAACTAGCAGTGGTTTGTTACATACAACAAATTAATATGAAGCAATGTTTAACCATATAAATCAGTCGAGCAAACAAGATGAGTTTTCCATTTCTTTAAAGTTATCTCAAATCCCCACAGAAGGCGTCAAATTATTTGACAAAAAAATGTGAACCTTTGGTTAAACTAATTAATTTAATATTTGAGAGATTAAACTTAGTTAAAGATAATAACTTCAGATCTATAATCAACTTACGTGGATGATGTAGAATAGTGTCGGAACAAGTTTAATACGTGTATGTAATGTTTCAAGTTCAATAATGTGATGGGAATATCAAGCATTAAATAACAATAAATGACACTAAGTGTAAATAAAGATAATGATTCACCCAATGAGTGAGGTGGATGATTCTTCTTTCTGACACCGATGAATGACAAATAACTATGAGAATATTGAAGACTTTTTCGGATATAGTATAGAATAATCCAAAAAGACGAACCTCTTTAGAAAGATGATCTTTATATTTATCTAGAGAGTGTGTTTATCAAGAGATTTCTTATCAAAGAATATTACATACCTATCACATGATTTCTCTTTCTATTTATAAGGGACATATCCCTAATTAACCATAAAGTACAAACAAATGGAATATTAATATTCCCACAAAAGTTTTGTCACTAAAATAGTCGTTAATGTCCCTTCTGACACTTGACCTCGGCCACGATCAGCTGCTCGGCAATGAGATCCACTAGTCATTAGTCGACCTCGGCCAAGTTACTTCTAATAATACCACGTCTTGTTGAATATTCGTAGTCAAATTTTGACCCATACACTATTCACCTTTTTTATTATTCAAATTCATCTTTTGCACTTGATAGTCCCTAATGTTTGGGGAACTATTACTACCAAATGACGAAAAAGATGGACATCCAGGAACATGTGTAGCTGGCATACGCAGGATTCTTGGTAAGCGATTTCACATAACAAAGAAATTTAATTAAAGACATACAACTTTCTTCTACAAGCTTTTGGTTCTCTTGTGACAAATTCATAATATCTTTACCAGATAAATAGTACTAATATTCTTTAAATAGTATTGGCAGGTCTGATCCACTGGTTTTTCTGTTCCTTGCTCTTTGCAGGTTCGTTCTCTAAAAGCCACTATCAAATGAAAAAAGCACAGAAAATACAAAGCCTACTTTTAGGGAGAGTCGATCCCTCCCACGACCTTCATTAGATAAGACGGCGTGCTACTACAATAGATTTGCTTTGACATCTCCAGCTTTAGCTTACAGAAGAATTCTTGAAGGGCTTAAAATGTCAAATCCTTGATTTATTGTCTTACATTCACAATTTGTAGCTAATTACAGGAAGACTACAACTCGAACCAAAGGAGAAAAGGACTACGAAAAAGAAAAAAGAAAAGTGAAAAGCACAGAGGTCGCGTTAAACAATTTGGCCTAAGAAGCAAGCAACTTCTTGATTCCAGTCTTCTGGTCTGCTGTTAACCTTGTCGGGAACTTGATATTGAACTTGATCCTCAAATTACCTCTCTTTGAAGGCTCTTTCGCTATTGGCATTCCTTCCCTTGGGACAACCTCTTCATAGTTTGGATGTATTACATTGCTAACAGGTATAGTCAGTTTTCTTCCATCAAGCGTCGTTAGATGGACTGTGTAGCCTGTTAATGCTTCAGCAAGTGAGATCTTCTGAGTGACCGTAAGGTCATTCCCGTCCCTCGTAAACACACTGTGTGGTTTCTCATCAATTATGAACACAAGATCAGCAGGAACAACATTCGGCTCTTCGTTTCCTTTTTCTGGAAATGTAATCTTAGTTCCTTTTTTCCAGCCAGGTTTGATATCAATGGTCAAAATTTCTTCTACTGGTAAAGTCTTCCTGCACAGAAAAAATTACTCGTCAGCATATTGATTGATGAGTTTAACTTCTATACACTGTCAGGTAGTAAAAAGTTTTTACACTGTCAGAAAAGGTGATTAAATGTAACCATAAAACAAGGCAGATAACCTTCTACAACAGGTTAAATTGCATGATTGCATAAAAATTGATTTATGCCATCAGTGCGTAGTATAAGATAAATCCATACAGAATTGCTGTAAAGCAATCCTAAAGGACCATGACCAGACGCAGCTAACAACACTCGCTTTAATATAAAGTGAAGTGCCATGATGCTCACACTCAACACATCATATGATCTGTTGTTGCAACAGAAAGTGTAATGATTTGAATCATAGACTGTAGCACCAGATTAAAGACTGGGAATAGTGATAAAGTTTCAACAACAATAGTAGCAACTTTCTGTAATTCGAGCAGATGGACATTGCTTTGTTCTTTTGTATGTTCTCTATGCCAGTGAATAATTAAAAAATTATAATTCACTCGCCCCATTTTGATCTATGAAACACAAGAATGTTCAGCAAAGCCATATAATATATTTAAGCAATTATTCCTTCTATCCTACTTGTTTCTTTATAATATTCCTATTATTGACATTGAAGCATAATTTTGTAGTAAAAATTTCATCGGAAAGATGCAGCAAATACAAGTTTCAGACTACCTGATGGACATTGGTCGACAATCAGGTTGGCTTTCAACAGTGAAAAATCATATGAGAGGCAAGAGGGATCATCAAAATAAGAATGTAACAACGAAGTAATCGATCCATTCATGAAAGCGTAATGAATTCCACATATACTAATTTGCAAGTTGACTAATCAGTGACCATATATAATTACTGAACTAACAGAAAGGACAAACATGAGTACATAACAATACAAGCCAAATAATCAAGAACAAGCATATCATATATGGGAATTAAACGGATTAGTTTACTTACCCACTTGCGTCAGCTATCTCCCTAGAGATTTTCATCTTCTTGGTTGTTCCCTTATAAAGATCTTCTAAACTACAAGGCAATGTTCTTTCAATCGGTGGCGCCTTTCGGGGACCTGAATTCATTGGTCTGCCTTCTCCAAATGAACTAAAGATATCATCTCCAAACATTGAACTAGAAAACCTTGAACCTCTCACCCCAGTACTAGCACCACCCATACCCCCACCAAATGGGCTCGAAAATCCGAAAAATTCTGTGAAAATATCATTGGCATTTCTAGGATTGAATCTAAATACATTTGGTCCATCTCCTGTCTGGAAAAATGTTTGCCCACCAGGTCCACCAGCATCAGGTGGTGGCACTTGACCTTTAAGCCCTTCTTCTCCATACTGATCATATACTGCCCTCTTCTGTGGATCACTTAATACCTGCATGATAATTACAAATAAAAACCAAATTAAACAAATAATCATAATCCAGACTAAGTTCAACCTGCAAACGCGTGATCACATAGTTTTTCATAAGCAAATAAATTCCAAAGTGTTCCAACCAGTGAAGAACAATCTTCAATAAGTCTTACGGAAATACCGTCTTGAATACAGGGGCGGAGCTAGCTCTTCCCCAGTTCGACCAAACTCTGTATTGATCTTAAAAAATCTATTGAATATAAAAAATTATTAATTTAGAATAAAAATCCCGAACCCATAAACTTAAAATCCTAACTCTGCGACAATTGAAACCCCATTATAGCTAGTTTTAGTTACATGATGGACATCCTCTATATAAATATCTAAACAAATTCAAGAAACATAAATTAGTAGCTTTATAGAGTAAATAGAATGAAGAATAAGAAGGAAGAATGATACGGAGTATAATAATACCTCATAGGCTTCAGAGATCTGTTTGAATTTAGCCTCAGCTTCTTTCTTGTTATTGGGGTTCTTATCAGGGTGCCATTTCATAGCCAACTTCCTATAAGCTTTCTTCAAATCATCATCTTTAGCATTCTTATCAACCTGCAATACCTTATAATAATCTGCACCCATTTTCTAACTCTTTTACTACTACTTGACCTTAAATTTGATAAACAGGCTAATAGGCGTTGTGTTGTGTGTAGTCGAATTATTGAAGTTTGTTTTTGGAATTTGATTGTGGGATGTATGTTAAAAGGTTTTAAGGGGGGAGTGTGTTATATTTATTTTATTAATAAAGAGAAGGAGAGAGATGGGTCTAGAAAAACAGAGGTCGTAGAAGGGGAAGAATGTGGAAGTTTCCAGATTTCAGTTGAGTACTGCCCCGCAGTTATTTTGACGTGGAAACATAATTCTGTATTTTTCAGAAAGCATTTTAACCGCCGAAATAAATTGATTTCAACATTATACATTTAGATAAAGCCACTTATGAATTGGATGTGTGTGTAATTGAGTCTAATTTGATATATTTTTTCGGCCAGTATGAAATTGAGTGTAATTAGAGAGATGTAATTAGAGAAAATCTCACTTTATATTTATTAATTCCAAACTATTTATCCTTCCAGTCCCAAACTATTTACTACTGCTACCCATACGCTCCAAATTATTTACCCGGTTATTCATTTATTCAATTAAAATAGCTCTTCTTTCAACACCTGAGAATTTAGACGAGAGCACAACTTCAGGTTACCCCTACTAGGTAGTTGATGACTCTATAGGAGCAGAGAAATTTATGTGAAAATCCAAGATTAAAGAAGGCTTGGTCTTAATTTTAATAACTCCATATCCTTGAATTATTTTCTTGTTTGCTACTTCTTGACTTGCTTGTAATTTGTCTTCCATTTCCCTTATAACATCTTGAAATTGATGTAATTTTAAATCTGGAAAAAAAAATTGAAACTCCATATGAATGAGTTCAAAATGCCAGATCTGATTTTTTATAGTGTTTTACTATTGAAATTCGTTAGTTGTTGTTCTTTGATGTGTAGATTGTATCTTTGATGCTGGTTTTTGGAGATTTATTGTACAAAAATTTAAATCCGCCATTGAAGGACCTTGAAGCTTGAAACTCATAATTTGGTCTGTTTGAGTTTTTAATTGTTTTGACCCGATCCTGCATGGGTTTGTTTGGAAAGTTGATTGAAGGTTGTAGCTAAAGTTTTAGTTAATTGGTAGAGATTTTGTAGTAGCTTTTAGAAATTTGGGTTGAAATATAGTTGAATCATAGAAGAAGACAATTTTGTATTGTATACCCAAATAGTATACAAATATACCATTTTGGTATACAATTCATTCCAACTATATACCCTATTAGTATAGCTATATACTATATTGGTATCATATGCTAGTTGAATCATTTTTTGGTTGTATTAGTTGCATTTAATTGGTACAATATTTGATTTTCTTTTAATAATAGTAATATAGTACAATATCTTGAAATACTTTATTATATTAATATGTGGTACACTATTTTTTTATTTTTCCCTTTATGCATGTGTGTTATGTTATAGTAGTATAGCTATATAGTTGTCGGGAATTAACCAACAAAACTGTATACCATATTGGTATAGTTATATGACATATTGGTATCATATGGTAGTTTGAACATTATTTTGGTTGTTTTAGCTGCATTTTAAGTGAATTCTATTATGAAATTATTTATATGAACATGATTTGCAGTGCTGGAATTTTTGTGTGCCGATGGACATGAATTATATGTATTATGTAATAGTTTTATAGTTATAGGTAATTGTTGGAACTATCTTATACAACTATATACCCCTGTTAGTATACAGAATGAGCAAGTTATTTTGCGAATATTTAGCTTGCAATACAAGCATGTAATTTTCTCATACTTTTATTGCGTCTTTTGGTACAATAGTATAGTCGCAGATAGTTGTAGCAATATTCTAGAGAAACCATATGCTCTGTTGGTATACATATATACCATATTGGTATCACATGGTACGAGAAGTCTCTTTTGCTACTTATACTTTTATTGTATTTTTAATATTTTATTATCATTTTTATTCTAACTAATGGAGATTTGGTTGTTGTAGATTATATTTTCTTGCTCTATAACCGGTTGTATTACTGCTAATGGTAGAGTGTGTACTGATATTTGTAAGGAATAAGATCAAATTTTGCATGACAATCACGTGTTGATTCTTAGAATCTGATTATGTAATTTATGATGCTCAGCAGTAGTTAGTGTGATATTCAGTGAATTAGATCAAGTGACAACTGATATTATTTCAGTTTAATAATTGAATTTAAAAAATGAGAAAAAAGGTATATTATACTAGTTATATTAAAAAAAATAGGTGAACAAATATTTACTATATCAGTTATATTTTCTTATTTTATAAAAAAGAATAATAAAAAATAGTGAAAACAATAAATGAAATTGGATTATGAAGAGACAAAGAATATAAAAAAAGAAGTTAAATAAATTAGAAAAGAAAAAAAATAGGAGATAAAAAAAGAAAAAAAAACATAGAAATAAAAAAAAAATTATAGAAAAAAGAGAAATTTCCCCACAAAAACTACTATGGGTAGGAGATGTAATTAGTTTGATGGGTAGGAAAATAAATGAGCAGACAATGGTAAATAAATTTTTTTTTGTAGGTGTCATTCTCCCATGTAATTACACTCTTCAATTTTCAAGGAGAGATGAGAATTAGTGGTAATTACACCGTGTAATTACAAGGTTGCTTTTTTATTTTTATTTTTTTTAATTTTAATTTATTTTCTTTATAATTTTTTATTGTAATTATTATAATTTTTTTTTTACTTTTCAATTTCTTTTGAAATTTTAAAACTTATATTTCTTTGTACATTATTTATCTTTTATTTCTCTACCTTTACTTTTTGTGATTCCATGTAATTGTTTATATTTTACTTCTTATTTATTTTATTATTCTAGTTCTTGAAACTACACCTCCTAATATTAGAAATAATGAGTCATTAACAAACTTGGCATATAATGAATGATGCAACTAAAGTATAATTTCGTTGTTGAATGTGATTATAAACTTATTATTTTTCCTAATCTTAAGTTATATTGGAACTTAGAATTATTATGTTGGAATTTGACATATATTAGATTTTTTTTTTTTTTGAATGTTGAAATTGTGTTATATTCATGGTTCCAATTTACTTGTTTTAGTAGTATTGGCTCACATTGCATGTTGTTCATTTTTTAGTTAGAATTGATAGATTAGTTTTGTCAAATATTTGAATAATATTATGACATTATATTTATAAATATTAATTTATTTTATCAAACATGCATTCCATGATGTTCTTACAAAACATATGTTTTTAGTTTAAATAACTTAACTAAATATTATTAATTTGGAATATATATATATATATATATATATATATATATATATATATATATTATTTTTAGAATATTAGTTATAAATATATGATTATTAATTAGAGGCATATATTTATTATATTAAGTTTTAAGTTTTGATAATTACTTCATTTAAAATTCAATCTAAATGTGTAATACACTTGTGCAACCAAACAGTATGTTTGTAATTACATTGTAAATACATTATGACAAACAAACAGGTCGTTGTAATTATTTTATTGTGTAATTACCAGGCTTTTACACAATGGATATCATTTCATATAATAATAGTTTAATACATATTAACGTTTGTGAACCATGACTTCTCTCAGCGCATTTTAGCGTGGAACTACTAAAATACGCCAACAACCATGGGAGGAAGAGGCCGACCTAGGAAAACTGTAACTAAGATTCAACTAGCTGAATTCATAGCAACAACGAGTACAAATGGCAGAGAATCAAGCAAATCTACACCAATTCAAGGAGTTCGTGAACCAACTGCGATTACACCAAGGACGGGAGAGATCCTAACAACAAGTGCCAGTAGGAGCTTGAATTTGAGTAAACAAGTTGAAATCCGCTAGAATTAGGTACAAATTTTGAAGAATACAGGTGAACAAAAGGGAGAAGAAGCACATGCAGAGGTGATTCAAATTGTAAAACAGTCGATCGCGAAGGAGAAAAGTACTGAGAAGGTAAATGAAGGTAAATCATGGGCAAATTTGGTTGTTGTAAACACTTTTGCTGCTAGAGGAACTGGATTATCGTTTGTGGCACCAATAATTCAAAATGGAGAGAGAATTGTGGAGTTACAGAAAGAAGACATTGAAAAGGAAACAGAGAAGTGGAGATCGACGGTGATTACGTATGTAGTTGGTGATACACCAAGTATAGGAGTAATTGAGAGATTTATTGCTGCGCAATGGAACTTTTTTTCAAAGCCAACGGTGTATTATCATCATGATGATTTTTTCATAGTGAAATTCAAAAATGAAGAGGAAAGGAATGAGGTTTTGTTTTCTGGACCATGTACTATACAAAACAGACCAGTAATCACTAAGGCATGAACAACAGACTTTGATTTCAATGAAGAGGTGTTGAAAACTTTGTCGTTGTGGGTGAAACTACCAAATCTACCATTGAACTGTTGGGGAATGGAATCATTGAGTCATATAGGGAGTGCACTGGGAATACCAGTCAATGCGGATGAATGTACAACAAAGGTGGAAAGGATATCCTATGCTAGGATCCTTGTGGAAATGGACATTACTAAACCATTACCAACAAGGATAATAGTTAAGGATCCAAATGGTAGAAGATTTGATCAGCAAGTAGTTTATGATTGGAAGCCATTGTATTGTGGGACGTGCCTACAACTGGGACATAACTGTCAAGCTAAACAAGTTCAACAACAGGTGAATAAACAACAAAAGCAGAAACAGGAATGGAAACCAAAGGAGCGGGGGAATCAGGGAAGCACAACTAATAAGGTAAAAGAAGCAGCAATCAATACAACACAAATAATAATAGATCAGAATACACAGAAAGCAGCAAATGTTGAGAGTGAAGGATGGCAAGAAGCAAGGGGAAAGTCAGCCACTAAGAAAACTCAAGCAATACCATCAAATGAAGTATCAATGGGTAATGGATTGAATGCTCTTAATGAAACATGTATTACTGCAAACAACAATATCATAAGGAAGGAATGTAGAGGACACTATAGTTATGGTGGTGATGTACAAGAGAGGATAATAGATAATATAGTCAAATGAAATTAGTCACCTGGAATGTTAGGGGAATAAATAAGGTGTATAAGCAGAAGGAGCTACAAAAGTATATAAAAAATGATAGTATTAGTATTATAGCTATTATAGAAAACAGAGTTCAAGAAAAATTCTCAAAGAAAATCATTCAAAAAATTGCTCCTAGATGGGATTGGTGTGCAAATTATGAAAGTGGGGGAAAAGGAAGAGTATGGGTGATGTGGGATCCAAAAGAAGTAAGTTTTAAAATGAAGGAAGCTAAAAGCCAGTATGTTCATGGAGATGTCATTGTACTGGACACTAGGCAAGAATTTGTCTTCACTGCCATTTATGGCTTGCATATAGTGGAGACAAGGAAAAATTTGTGGAGGGACTTAACAAGGTGAAGTCATAACCAAAGAAAACCATGGCTATGTATGGGAGATTACAATGCTATATTGACAACAGAAGATAGAATGAATGGGAATTTAGTACAAGAGAATGAAGTAAGAGATTTCAAAAATTTCTTAACTGACACTGGTATGGTAGAGATGAGAACTGTGGGTAGGGAGTACACATGGACTAATTCGCATGTGTTTAGTAGAATTGGTAGGGCAATTATAAATATAGAATGGATGAACACCATGCCACAAGCAGATGCAGTGATTATGGACCCTTTATTCTCAGATCATTCTCCTCTTTATGTTAAAATTGGAAATGATCAGGAGAGCTCAAAACCTTTTAGATTATTTAATTGTTTAACTGAGCACAAGGACTTCCTAAGGGTTGTAGATGAATCATGGAACATCACACAAAACACAGGTAGTATGGTCCGTATTTGGAGGAAACTGAAAGATGTTAGAGTTGCAGTAAAGAGGCTGAACACAAAAGAATTCCAAGCAGTTGATGAAAAGGTGAAGAGCACAAGACAGAAATTACAGGAAATACAAATGCAGATGAGGAATACAACCACAACAACACAGATGTTTGAAGAAGAGAAAGAACTGAAACAACAACTAGAGAAATGGAGCACTATAGAGGAAAATATCTATAAGCAAAAGTCCAGGAACCAGTGGCTGAAGTTAGGTGACAGCATTCTTTTTTGCAAGCATGAAAAATAGAGTGAATCAAAACAAGATCAGAAGCTTGAAGAAGATAGATGGAGAAATAATTCAATCTAAGGAAGAAATTGACAAAATAAATAGTGGGATTATATAAAGGTGTATTAGGATCAGCAGCTGATAGTATTCCATCCATACATCCAGATATCATGAAAGAAGGTAATGTGCTAGACAGGAAGCAGCAACTGGAACTGATTGAAAGTATTACCACAGAAGAGGTTCTGAATGCATTGAAATGAATAGATGATCACAAGGCTTCAGGGTGTGATGGTTTTAATTCAAGGTTCTTTAAGAAGTCATTGGGTATCACATGACAAGAAATAACTAAGGCAGTACTTCAGTTCTTCAACAAAGCTGATATGTACCTGCCTATTAATGTAACAGCTGTCACATTGATCCCTAAGGTTCAACACCCATCAACAGTTAAGGATTTCAGGCCTATCTCATGTTGCACAATATTGTACAAGATTATTTCAAAGATCCTAACTAACAGACTACAAAGAGTGATGGACCACCTAGTAGACAAGAGTCAATCTGGATTTGTACCTGGAAGAGTCATAACAGACAACATTATACTGAGTTATGAACTGGTGAAGGGATATGGGAGGAAAGGAATTTATCCTAGATGTATGCTGAAACTAGACTTGCAGAAGGTATATGATTCTATAGAATGAGACTACTTAGAGCAGGTTTTGAATAATGTGGGCATGCCAGAGAAGTTTGTAAAGTGGATTATGGTGTGTGTACGCACAGTTTCTTATTCAATTCTCATTAATGGGAAACCAGTGCAACCATTTCAAGCAAGAACAGAGCTAACGCAAGGTGATCCATTATCACCTTTTATGTATGTACTATGAATGGAATATCTCACAAGAAGCTTTAAGACTTTGAGGAACAAGACAGATTTCAACTTCCATCCTAGGCGTGACAAGTTAAATATCATACAATTGGGATTTGCGAATGACCTACTCCTATTCAGTAGAGGGGATACTATCTCTATTCAAATGGTTTTCAAATGTTTCATGGATTTTTAAGCATCAAGACTTAAAGCGAACATAGCAAAGAGCTCCATTTATTTTGGAGGGGTATCACATGATGTACAGGACAAAATTATCAGTGCAACTGGCTATAGTAAGGGAGAGCTGCCTTTCAAATACCTTAGAGTACCTTTTAGCACTAAGAGGATTTCCTTGATGCAATGCCAACCACTTCTGGAGAAGATTCAAGGCAGGATCATATCATGGACTTCAAAATTTTTATCTTATGCAGGGAGGTTACAATTGATCAAGACAGTCTTGTTTTCTATACAAATCTACTGGTCATAGATTTTTATCATCCCTAAGAAGATGATGAAGATGATAGAAACAATTTGCAGAATATTCCTATGGACTGGTGGAATAGATGCCTCAAAAAAAGCTTTGTTATCATGGGACAAAGTGTATGCCCCAAAGACAACAGGTGGTTACAATGTGATGAATATGCATATATGAAATAAGGCTGCAATTTGCAAGCTTTTACGGAACCTGTGCAAGAAGAAGTACAAATTATGGGTTCAATGGATCCATTTATACTATGGGAAGAATAAGGAAGTGTGAGATATCAATCCAAGAAATGCATCATGGATAGTGCAGAAAATAATCAAAGCAAAAGGGTATATAGAAGCAGGCGTCAGCATGCAAGAAATGACACAATGGAACTACTTCTCTGTCAAGAAGTGGTATAATAGCATGAGAGGGCAGTTTCAAAAAGTATCGTGGAGGATACTAACGTGCAACAATCTAGGGGCTCCAAAGTGGATTTTTGTGTTGAACCTAGAAAAATAGGCTACTTACAAGAAACAGACTTCATGCATGGGGGATTACAGAGGAAGTCGAATGTCCTTTATGTAATGAAGAAGAAGAAAGCATAAATCACTTACTGTTCAAATGTCGAATTGCTGGAGGAATATGGAATAAGTTGCTGAAATGGCAAGGTATAACAAGAACCTCGATGGAATGGCAAAAGGAGATTTAGTGGACTGAAGGAAAAGCAACTGGGAACAATACAAAAGCTCAAGTGTATAGGTTGACTTTGGCATGTGCTGTGTTCCACATATAGAATAAAAGAAATAGAAGAGTCTTTCAAAAGCAGCAGAAGAAAGAGGAAGACATAGTGAGACAAATTGTACAAGAAGTAGCATATAGAAGAACAAAAAACAGTAAGGCGGAGAAGAGAATAGCTGAAATTGATTACTATCCATAATTGATATAGAAGTTCTGTAGTAGGAGATGCATGAAACTGGGAATGCCAGTTTAGATTAGATACTGTACATATTTGCTCTTGGTAAATAAAATCATTTAATTACCAAAAAAAAAATAATAGTTTGAATAACATTTTTATTTTACCATCATTAAATATTCTGAAATACAAGAACTAAAAGCCAAATTAATATTACAGATAGAAAGTTTCAATGTATTTAAAACTTTTTGAAAATTTAAAGAACAAGAATAAGTATTTTTGCTTAAAATTATTCACATCTTTTGATTGATTATACTCTCATTAAAATATACTGAAAAGGTTAATTTGAATTGACAAGTAGGAATTCGAAAAATTTCTATGCATAAAAATGGAAAAATTATAATTTGTAAAATTATGATTAAGTGATAAGAATTTATATTTTGTTACGTAAATAAAGTGCCATTCTTAATAACCTGTTTAACCAAGATATAAAAATCAGTTTATTTTGAGCAGTGTTTTTTCTCAAAAGTGTTTTTCTCAGAAGTACTTTTGGTGAGAATTATTTGTGTTTGACTAATTAATTTGAAAAGCACTCGTGAGCAGCAATTAGCGTTTGACCAAGCTTTTAAAAACTGCTTCTAAGTGTAATTTTTTCAAAAATATTTTTCAAAGAAGTACTTTTTGAGAGAAGTTATTTTTTTCTGTTTCTTCAAAACTGTTTTTGCTTCTTTCAAAAGTTTGGCCAAATGCTTCAGCTTTGAAAAAAATATTATTTTTTGAAAAAAAATATAATTTTTTAGAAAAAAAAGTTTCTAAAATTGGAGAAACTTGGTCAAACATACTACTAATTTTGATGAACATGTGATATTTCGTTTTTCAAAAAGATATGGGGAACCAACCAACTAACCATGACCACGCAGTCTTTCGAGCTAATAAACTTATGTAATCGTTTCTCACATACTCCTTCTGTTTACTTTTAGTTGTTCATTACGGACTTTGCAGATCCTTTAAAAAATAATAAATAGAGTGTATAATTTACCATAATATGTATATTAATTAATATATATTTTTAATGAATTTGATAAAGTAATTTAAAATGTGTAATTAATACTGACAGAATTTTATTTTATTTTATCTTGATATGTTAAAAATTACAAATAAAAGTAAAATTTTATTTTTAAAAATATTAGGCAAGTAAAAGTGAACAAGAGAATAAAAACTGAAGTAAATTTTATTTTTAAAATATTAGGCAAGTAAAAATGAACAAGAGAATAAAAACTGAAGTAACTGTTTCTCACTTTCATTCAAGATCTCAATAAATGCATCGCTTTTTGGCAGTACTAAATTGGTCAGAATAGCATTTATAAATCCGCATAAAGCCTCGGGATCTCTAAACTTGCCATCATATTTGAATAGCTTTTATTTTAATTATCTTCTGAATTATTTTATGTACCGAGCTGCATTATATTTTTAAAATTATAAATTTAAATTTAGTATTCATATAACTCATATATATCAACATTATAGTTCGATTAAACCTTGCCATTATTTTATTGGTAACAAGTTGAATTACATTATTTATAGTATTTAATTATCTCCTCCACTCCATCTTCTTCTCTTCATTTTAATTTATGTGGACTAGGCATAAAATTTAGAATTTATGAAAAAAGAAAAATCTTTAAAATATACGATATAAAAGAGGTCGTGAATATTTGTATGGTTATCAATTATCTCATTAAGAATAAAAATTTACTATTAAAATTAAATTATTTTTAAATATAAAAGAAATAATAATTTTGGGATCAATAAAAAAGGAAATATGTCACATCCATGGAGAAAGTGGGAAGAGAAATGAATTTTATGAGGTGTAAAGGAGAAAAGGTCGGGTATTTTGCCAATCTGTGCCCCATTTTTATATGCAGATATAGAAGTTCAGACTTCAAACTTGAGAGTCAAACCATATTCAGTAAATTATAGAAAGCTGTCCACCTTTTCCCGTGATGTACTACTAGTGCAGTTGAGTTCCATATGCCTCCAACCTTCTTCTAACTGTTCAGCAATGGCTACCATTTCCGTTCCTCCCCTCACCCTTCGATCACCTCAAACTAACCGGCCATTCCCTTCATTCTTTAATCCCAACCGTCCCTTTTCAACTTCACTCTCCTTCAATGGCAGCTTCAACCATTTAACAGTCTCAAACAGTAGTACTTCTTCTAACCAAGCCATCACTGAAACAACAACCTCTGGTTACTCTACCATCAATGTCCAAAACGACGACGCTTTAGACACCACCCTTTTCGTTATTCGGGCTAAGAACCGAATTGGGCTTCTTCAAATCATCACCCGCGTATTCAAAGTTCTCGGGCTCACAATTCAAAAGGCCATTGTTGAATTCGAAGGCGAGTTGTTCGTGAAGAAGTTTTTCGTCACTGATTCTAACGGTAAGAAGATTGAGAAAACGGAACATTTGGAGAAGATTCAGAAGGCTTTAATGGAAGCCATTGATACTGGCGAAGTGTCGCCGTCGGTGGCGGTGGTTAGTGGGAGAGGAGTGGTTGTGAGGAAAGCTGGGTTGAACTTAGGAGAGAGGAAAGCGAAAGCAGAGAAGATGTTTGGGTTAATGGATGGGTTCTTGAAAAATGATGCAGTTAGTTTACAAAAAGATATTCTTGATCATGTTGAATTTACTGTTGCTCGATCAAGATTCAATTTTGATGATTTTGAAGCTTACCAGGTACTCCCATTTCCCTATTTATTTGGCATTATTTGACTGTGCATGGAGTTTAAGAAAGAAGTTACACTTCGAAACTTGTGATTTAGACAAGCCTTAGACATTATTGTTTCTCAAGATAGAATGGTGCCATTATTTTACGGCCAAACTGAAATGGAAAGTGTTCCACATAAAACGGGACAGTGGGAGGAGTAGCTTTTCGCATGTTACTAATGAAGTTTCCACAATGCAGGCATTAGCGCATAGTGTCAGGGATCGGCTTATTGAACGATGGCATGATACTCACCAGTATTTTAAGAAGAAAGACCCCAAGCGACTGTACTTCCTTTCGCTTGAGTTTCTTATGGGTACTTGACATTCACTTGCTCATAGAGTCCTTTTCTTTGCTGAATCTAATTGGGGCACAGCTAGCCTTTTTGTTGTGTGGATATTTTCCTTCCTGAAACAAGTACTTGTTAAGAGAAGTCTTTATGGTTTTCCTGAAAGTGAAGAGCTCTTAGTTTTGTCTAATCAAGTTTTTCCTTTTTACTTGATCTGTCAGGTCGTTCTCTAACTAACAGTGTCATAAACCTTGGCATCCAGGACCAATATGTCGATGCTTTAAGTCAGCTTGGGTTTGACTATGAAGTCTTGGCAGAGCAGGTTGGACAATTCTTGATGGCTGTCCCGGGTTCTCTATAGCTTCTTTCTTTTTGCCTGTAACATTTCTCAAACTAAAAAGTAACGAGTGTTTTAGTGGTTACGTTGGATCATTTGAACTTCCACACCAATTCAAATTAATCTAGAATATTTATTACTCCATCCATTTCATTTTATGTTGAGCTGTTCCATTGGGCATGGAGATTAAGAAGGACCTAAAAACTTGTATACATTGTGGTCTTAAGCATGTCTTGACATATCTGTAAAATGATGTCATCAAGGTAAAATGTGAAATCTGAATACGAGTGTCACCTAATGGAACATAGAGAGTAACATTTAAAGGACTTGATGGGCTAATGCTTGCAAATGAAAATTCAATAATTCCAAATTCATAGGACAAGTTTATTGATAGACCCAGCCTTGCATAATTAATGAAATATTGTTGATGCTCCTTCATCCGTAAGCACTGGTAATTATTCTGGCAACCGATCTAATTTTGAAGAACGCTTGCATTTACAATTGAGTAACTTCTTCTCGATCTCCATCTTTACTCACAATTAGTTGTTCTATTGCTCCCCTAAATAAGTTATCCTTGGTGATTTTGTTTCTAACGTCCATTCATTTCAAGGAAGGAGATGCTGCCCTTGGTAATGGTGGCCTAGCTCGCCTTGCAGCTTGCCAAATGGATTCCCTAGCGACATTGGATTACCCAGCTTGGGGGTATTGTTTAGGCTCTTTTTTTTTTCATTGTCTAAACATCATTTGTTTCTGATGTTGTTCGCTTCATCACGGCCTTGGGTTTTGAATCCCCCTTTTTCCTAAACGTACTAAAAATAGAAACAGTCAAGAAGAATTGAATCTTTCCCTATTTATGGATAACATCCTGCTTCATGGCTGCATTTTCGTATCCAGATGATAGACGCCTTTGTAATAATAAGATCTGATTTTCTGTATTGTTCTGTCACTCCTTTCTTTTCAATCAAAATGATGTTATGATTTCGAAACCAAAATGATCTTTGATTTGGATTTACCGAGTTCCCTATCTGAAATTGAAATTCTACGATATGGAAAAAATGGGGTCTCGCTTTTCTTCAAAAATTTTGCCCTTTATCATCGTGAAGTTTATCTAAAGAAAGTCAACTGAGTTGGATCCTCTACATTTCTTTGTCTTCAGTTATGGACTACGCTATCAATATGGATTATTTCGTCAGATCATAGTGGATGGTTTTCAACATGAACAACCTGATTTTTGGTTGAACTTTGGGAACCCCTGGGAGATTGAACGTGTTCATGTGTCTTATCCAGTAAAGGTTTGAAAGTATTTACGTTTCCGTCTTTGTCAGTAATTTATCCAAATGAGACGTTTTCTTTTGTTGTTTTAGTTTGGGGTACATATGATATTATTTTTTTCAATATTCTCGAGTGAAACTTCTACTTGTTGCTAACTGGCAATTTGCTTTGTATGCAAGTTCTATGGGACTGTTGAAGAGGAAGTTCTAAATGGAAAGACGTGTAGAGTTTGGATACCTGCAGAATCCGTGAGTGCTCCTGTATTTAAGTAGTCATTTTTTCTACAAATTTAGACTTATTGTCATGTAATATTGCTGAATGACAAGCATGTTCGTTTGCTTTTTTACTTGTAGGTCGAAGCAGTGGCTTATGATAATCCAATACCTGGTTATGGAACGCGCAATGCCATCAACCTACGACTTTGGGCTGCTAAACCAAGTGATCAATATGATATGGTAACCTTTGACAATGTTGGCTAGTAAATGTTTCTGACAAGGTCTTGTTGGGATGCGGCAGTGGTCTATCTGTATACTCTTGAATAATTTGGGCATTTTAAGAATCTATGGACTTCTTTTTTCTGTATCGGTGGTCTCTCTTCCACCATGCAGCTTTTCCTTTTTATGTTTTTTCTGAGGGAGGGGTGAGAAAGGGATAGACTTCATAATCAATTTATTCCAGTTTCTTTTCTCTGACTGGATTGCGGTAGTTAGTCACTTTCTTCTTTTGTCAAATGTGAATATCACACCTATTGTTGCACAGATCAGAAAACTTTTAGTTTCTTAAGAATATGTCTTATTATATACTTTGACATCTCGCTACCTCTTCTACATGGTACCCATTTCATCACTTGCAGGAGTCTTACACCACTGGAGACTATATTAATGCTATTGTTAACAGACAGAAGGCTGAAACTATAAGTAATGTGCTGTACCCTGATGATCGTTCTTACCAGGTATTTTCATTCTATGTAATATCTAGAAAAAGTGCGTAAATGTAGAGTTCCTTTAGTTTCTTTGGAGGCTGTGAAGGGCCTCATGAACTGGGAGAAGCCATTTCATTCCCAAGCTTTAAGAGTGACTATTATTTAATATAATCTCAATTAATAATGGGTATCTGTTAATGCGCTCTGACTTCTCTCTAGACTTTCTCTCTCTAAAAACGCTTGTCTCAGCGCACTAACGGTGAACTAACGTGCGCCTCGCAAGCATGGGAGGTCGAGGAAGACCTAAGAGGGTAGGTCCAATCATGAAACCAGTTAAAGAGATACTAAGTAGAACCAATAGGAATGGGAAGGAAGCAGCGAAGGAAAATGAGGGGTGTCCTAGCCCTACGATTTCAATGGAACAGTGTTCACAGGAGATCGAGATCTGGCCGCCATTGAAGGGAGCAAGTGCAACTCAAACAACGCCAATTGGTGGACTGAGCCAAACTCCAAATCTCAATCAACCTAAGGAGATACTACCTATGCCTACAGAGAAAAGCCCACTTGCTAGAGATGGAACTGAGGCTCCTTGAAAGTAGCTGATCAACTTGGTGTAAGCAAGCCAATCACCATGCAAGAGGCCCAAATTCACAAGAAATTGGATATGGACCAGCAACTGCCAAATCTACCATTAAACTGTTGGAGCATGGACTCCCTCAGTAGGATAGGAAGTGGTCTGGGTATACCTCTATATGCCGATGAATGTATGACAAAAATTGAGAGGATCTCGTATGCTAGATTGCTAGTAGAAATGGTTGTTACAAAGCCTCTACCTCACTCAATTAAAGTCATGGACCCATCATGGAAGATTTTTGAACAACATATTGAGTACGACTGGGTTCTTGAATACTGTCATAAGTGCCTTCAAGTGGGTCATACCTGTCGAAATGAGGAGAAACAGCCAAAACCTATGCTAATAATCAACCAGAAGCAAATGAAAACTAGGATGGAATGGAAGAAGAAAGAGGATCAACAACAGATTGGCTCTGAGCCACAAAAACCTGAAGGGGAAATACAAAACACACAGCAGCAACAGGAATCCCAAAAACCTGGATTAGTCAATGATCAGGGGAAAGAGACTTGGGAAACTGTTAAAGGAAGATCAGCAACTAAAGGAACTCAAACCAAAGCAAAAGATTCAGAGGGGCTCAATGTGGAAAATGGATTCAGCCCTTTAGTTAATGCAACAAAAGGAGAGGCTGAGGGGTATAAAGTTGTTGAAAAGGGGCAATGCAGCTACCTAGGAGAAGCAGGTGGTGCAAAAACACTACATATAACCAAATGAATGTCTTAACCTGAAATGTAAGGGGCATAAATAAAGTATATAAGCAGAAGGAAGTCAAGAAGTTTATACAGAAGAATGATGTTGGTTTAATTGCCATACTAGCAAATAGAGTCAAAGAGCGGAATGCTAGTAGGACAATCATGAAGATAGCAAATAGTTGGAGATGGTGTGCTAACTGCTCCCATAGTGACAAAGGTAGAATTTGGGTAATCTGGGACCCAAACAGGGTGGAATTTGAAGAAATAGCCATGAGTGCACAAGCCATTCATGGCATAGTATGGATCCTTCACTTGGAAGTTAAATTTACCTTATCAGCCAGATATAGTTTCCACAGACTAGGAAATCATTGTAGAATGAACTAAGGAGTATGAGTATTACCATGCAGGGGCCTTGGCTAACTATTGGTGATTACAATGCAGTGACAGATATAGATGATAGACAATTTGGGAATCCTGTACATGAAAGTGAGGTGCGGGACTTTAATGCCTACATAATAGAGTCTGGCGTGACAAAATTGCAAGTTGTTGGCAGGAAGTATACCTGGTCTAATGGGCAGATCTAAGTAGAATAGACAGAGCATTTGTCAATGCTAAATGGCTTCTTACAATAGCCTTGAAGTTGCAGTAATGAATCCTGGCTGCCCAGATCATACACCACTGAACATACATTTTGATACAGTTGGGAAAAAGGGCCCCAGACCTTTTAGATTCTTGAACTGTTTGGCAGTTGGGAAAAAGGCATGGGATATCCCTATGAAATCTCAATGTACGGAGGCAGTATGGAGGAAGTTAAAGGAGGTAAAAACTGGTTTAAAACAACTGAATCTGACGGAATACAGTAATGTGGAGGAAAGGATGCAACTATGTAGACAGAGGTTAGCTGATACACAAGCTATGATGAATGAACACAACCATCCTGTTGAACTGTTCGCTGCTGAAAAGGAGTTGCAAAAGGAACTGGAGAAGTTGTGCCTTGTGTAAGAGAGTATAATGAAGCAAAAATCTAGAACTAAATGGTTGCAACTGGGAGATGCTAATACTGCTTATTTCTATGCCAATCTAAAGAATAGGCAAGCTCAAAATAGGATTAGATTCCTCATCAATGCAAATGGGGAAACTCTACAGCAACCTGAGGAAATTGAGAAAGAGGTCACAAGTTTCTACAAAGAATTACTTGGAAATGCTGTTGATCAACTACCTGCCATTAATCCTACCATCATGAGGAGAGGTAACTGCCTAACTAGAGGACAAAAATTAAACTTGATAGCTCCAATTACAAAGGAAGAAGTTTATCAAGCACTGATGAGTATTGATGATCAGAGGGCACCGGGCTGTGATGGCTTTAATGCTCTTTTGAAAACCCATAATACGGGAAGGGGTGACAAATGCAGTTCTCCAGTACTTCGAAGATGGTGAATTATATAAGGCGATAAATTGCTCCACAATCACACTCATCCCAAAGGTACAGAATCCATCCAAAATTTCAGAGTTCAGGCCAATATCTTGTTGTATCATGCTATACAAACTCACCTCCAAAGTCCTGACTAGAAGAATGCAAGGAGTAATGGATAGTTTAGTGGATCAAAGTCAATCAGCCTTTGTTCCTGGCAGGTTGATTACTGACAACATCATACTGAGCCCCATGAGCTTGTGAAGGGAAATGATCGAAAAGTAATTACACCTAGATGTATGCTGAAGATTGACATGAGGAAAGCCTACGACTCTGTTGAGTGGCAATACACAGAACAAATTCTCAACTGTTTACAATTCCCAACATGCTTTGTCAATTGGATCATGAGATGTGTGCAGACTCTCTCCTACTCTATCATTCTCAATGGTAATCCAGTGACACCTTTTCAAGCAAAGAAGGGTCTACGACAAGGGGACCCCTTATCCCCTTTCCTATTTGTTCTTGTCATGGAATATCTTAATAGATCCTTAAAAGGACTTAATACAGTGCCTAGTTTTAAGTTTCATCCAAGGTGCAAGAATTGCAGATCATTCAACTTGGATTTGCTGATGATTTGCTGATGATTTGCTTCTATTTTGCAAAGGAGAGCTGGAACCGGTACAACTGCTCTTCCACTGTTTTCAACACTTCTCACAAGTGTTTGGGCTGATAGCAAATGTGGACAAGAGCTCAGTATATTTTGGGGGTGTCAAACATGAGATTCAGCAAGCCATCTTGCAAACATTGGAATTTGCAAAGGGTGAAATGCCTTTTAGATACCTGGGGATTCCACTCAGCACTAAAAGGCAATCTATTATCCAATGTAAACCTCTCCTCGACAAGATGTTGGCTAGAATTAAATCCTGGACTACAAGGTACTTGACATATGCTGGCAGACTATAGCTGGTTAAGTCTGTCTTATTTTTTATACAAGTGTTCTGGTTGCAGGTATTTGTATTACCAAAGAAGGTGATTCAATTGGTGGAGACTACTTGCAGAACTTTTTTGTGGACTGGAGGGAGTGACATTTCAAAGAAAGCACTTATAGCATGGGAAAACTCTGTCAGCCAAGAGTTGTTGGTGGCCTTAATATACTGGATGTCTACACCTGGAATCATGCTGCTATTGGCAAACTACTATGGAATGTCTGTAGGAAAAAGGACAACTTGTGAGTTAAATGGATCCATACCTATTACACAAAGGGAGGTGCAATATGGGAAATTAGAACAGCACAGGCCTCTTGGATGGTGCAAAATTTTTTTAAAGCTAAATTGGTGTTTGAGCAGGCAGGCCTAACAGAAGATGCAATAGCTAGGATGACTACTTATTCAATCAAAAAGTTCAATGGACTTATTAGAGGTGATTACCCAAATATGCCGTGGAGAAGACTACTATGTAACAATGCTGTAGCACCAAAGTGGCTGTTTATACTCTTTCTGGCACTGCATAGAAGACTTCAAACGAAGGAAAGAATTGCTGCTGGGAAAACTTAGAGGATATGATATGCCCTCTATGTCTGAGAGAAAATGAGGACATTGATCAAATGCTGTTACAATGTGCTTATGCTAAAGAAGTCTGGAATAAATTGCTGCAATTGCAAGATGTAAAAAGGGGTGCAGGGGACTGGCAAATTGAGGTACTATGGACAATCAGACATGCCATGGGAAAGAAGGCACATCAAGAAATCTACAGAATGGTTTTGGCTGGTGGTGTTTACCACATTTGGCAGGAAAGGAATGCGAGGATCTTCAAGACGCAAAGAAGAGCAGCTCATCAGGTGGTAAAGCACGTGATACAGGAGATTCATCAGAGAGCAAGGAGAAGCAGTAAACTTAATAGGCATATGGAAATGTTTCTACCCATAGCTGCAGATATGTGGTGTAAATAGAGGATACTTTGGGTGTGCAAGTTTAGGATCAATGTCTAAACTGCATACCTTCAATTTTTTTAACAGAGATGTACATATTTCCAAGTGGTAATATAAAATAGTTAGTTAGCCAAAAAAAAAAAGGGGTATCTGTTACAGTATAACTGTACCGTATCACTACTGGATGGCTATGAGGAAGATGCCGTTTATAGATGCGAATAGAACAGATAAATATTAACAGAGATAATCAATTGCAGTTAAGTTAGTAATTGGTTTTAGATGCTAACTGGTATCCTTCTTTGTCTAATTATATGTTCTGCCGGATACTACTCTTGGGTTTTCTTCCTTATGTGTACTCTGACCATTTTGGTTTTCATATTCCATAACTTCTTGATGTTCTTTCTTCAGGGTAAGGAACTGCGGTTGAAGCAACAGTATTTCTTTGTTTCAGCATCACTACAAGACATAATAAGGAGGTTTAAGGATTTACATAGTAACTTTGATGAGTTTCCAGAGAAGGTATTTACTGACATTTTTGGGGTCTGTAACTCATGCATCCATCAGACAATGGGCTCAAGTCACGTGCTCTTTGCATTTGTTTTCTTATCACAGATAAACAAAAATTTGTTCCCTCATTGCACTACTGATAATTTTGGCCTGAAAACTACTATTAATCAAATAAGTTATTCAGCATTGACTTAGCAAAATTTGTCAACAGACTTTGGTTACTCCGTGTCATAACAAAGTCGATACAGTGCAAAAGATGGTATGTCATAAAAGAATGTCAACATTGGGTTGGCCACACTTAATCTGAGTTGGCGTACTCTCTGTGATTTATAAAAATGCCTTATTTTGATGATTTATGCAAGAGATTAGAATCTCAAAAGGAACAGGGAATATTAAGCTTGGTTTTATGTTACATCCAAATACTCATGGACTATCTGCTAATTTATTCTTTCGAGTTTTACTCTTCAGGTTGCTCTTCAGATAAATGATACACATCCGTCAATTGCCATAGCGGAGGTAATGAGAGTGCTTGTTGATGAAGAGCACTTGGATTGGAGCAAAGCTTGGGGTATTGCTTGCAAGATTTTCTCAGTCACCATTCACGCGGTACAACCTGACGCACTTGAGAAAGTTCCCATAGATCTCCTGGGTAGTGTTCTTCCTCGGCATTTAGAGGTTTGTTTTCTTTCAGATGATTTTGTACTCCTCCAGAGTAATCTTTTGGTCTGTGCTTGAATATCTTAATGCTTGAGACCATTTTTATCAGAGTATGAACATAGTTTTTGGTTCATTTGTCAAAGTTTCCGCGTCTCTGTAACTTCAGTCTTTTAATTGAGTTTCTTCTCAAATTGTTCTTTTGGTTTTACTATAAAGGTAAATAATTTTATTATAATGGGGAAACCCCGTGCACAAGCCGTATACCAAAAGATAGAGAACCTACACCATATTTTTTTTTGGTTAAATCACAGACCTGTTGCAGTTTTCTTGCAGCCTTAAATTGTGTTTTGCACCAAAGCTATCCTGTTTAATGTGTTTATTAATTGGGGAGTGATCATCAAGTTATTTTGTGAATAAATCTCTTCATCTGATTTAATGATTCACCTTTTTTCCAGATTATATATGAGATAAACTATTGTCTCATGGAGGAGTTAAAAAAGATATTTGGTCAGGACTATGATAAACTTTCCCGAATGTCAATTATTGAGGAAGGTGCTGTGAAGGTATAGAAGACAAACCTTTTGCGTTCTATTTTAGATAACGCTACATCTTGTACTTGGATGTTGTTTTTGAGCTCTCTTTATTAATAAAATCATTACTTGATTTTAAAATTAAAAAAAAAACTCTGCTGTTTTCCAACAGCACCAATCTGTACTAGTGACGTGTAAATATCCCAATAATGTACTACAACAACAACTATTCTTCAATCCCAAGCTCGTTAGGGTCGGTGATAGAATCCTCACTTCCAATATCGCATCATTTAAACCTGCAGTAGTCCACCAATATTATGTCCCAACAAATTTCCACATCCATAACAAGGATCGGCAATTATCTGTTTGAACTCTGTGATGCTTGTGTTACATCACTCATGTTTGGATCACTTAAACAAAGAGGAGTGAGCGAGGACAGGAGGGAGAAGGGAGAGAGAGAGGGGCCAAAACCAAAATAGAAGGTAATATCAGTGAAGAAAAGGAAAGGTTTGTGATGTTTATGGTTTGTTACTTCTTATTTTCAGCTTGATTTTATGTGGTACACATTCTTTTGACAACCCATAATACATTACTTGAATTATGCCACTTTCACTTGTTGAAAAATTGGGTACGAGCTCGAATATTATTTTTTTTTCTTTTCTGCAATGGCCAATTTTGATTTTGCTCCTCATATGGACAGTGCATTAGGATGGCAAACCTGTCACTTGCATGTTGCCACACTGTGAATGGCGTTTCCAGACTGCATCTAGAGACTCTTAGAACAAGAGTGTTCAAGGTAGTTTGGATTCTGCATTTTTTCTGATTTTTCTCTTTTGCCCAATATTTCATGAGCACTTGATTTCAAGCCTCTGCAGCAATGTATCCTTTTACCTTCACTAAATAAATGTCACTCTGTAAGGCCTGTTTCAGAGGGTATTTTCCCAGGATTTCTATCCAATTCACTTCAATAGTTTTTCTTTTTGTGTTAAAGAATATATGTGTGTGTGTGTGTTTATCCCCTTGAGATGGCTTTTCTGTTGTTATTTGTTCAGCTTCATTTCAGAGATTGATAGAGAAAGCATAATTGTCTAAATTAGAGAATTAACTGATCAGCTTGAACAATTGTATTCCATTAATTTCTTCCCTCCATGCTAAATGACCCTAGTGAATTATGCTCGCGACTCGTGAAACCTATGTGACCTAGTGCTCTGATACCAACTTGTCACGACCCGGAATTCCCACCGTCGGGATCGTGATGGCGCCTAACATTCCACTTGCTAGGCAAGCCAATATTAGAACATTTTACTTCTTTTAGCAGCTTAAATAATAATATTAATAACAAACTAAAATAACAAATATGTTCCAAGTACAAAGCGGAAATTAAACGGCCAATCGTCTATTGCAATTCCCTGAATCTGGTGTCAAGAGTTCACGAGCTTCTAAATAATACACATAAAGGTTTGAAATAAGTATGAAGCTGTCTGAATGAAGTTGTACAACTAAAAGAAAAGAGGATGGGGACTCCAGGTGCTGCGAGCGCTGAACAGTCGTACCTCAAGTCTCCGCAATATCCGATCCGAGCTCATTAATGACCGCTACTGGGACCGTCTCCAAAATCTGCACAATGTGCAGAGTGCAGTATCAGTACAACCGACCCCATGTACTGGTAAGTGCCGAGCCTAACCT
>ML374677.1:37351-74169 GCA_005239525.1 Nicotiana knightiana | reverse complement strand
CCCCCCCCCCCTCCCTTCCTCCCAAACCCCACACACACAAACCCGAAAAGAAAATTACCTTTTCTTTTGTATTTTTTAATTTTATTTATGTTTTTTCGTCTTTCTACACCACCCACCCCCGCAAAAAAAAAATCTTTTTTGTATTTTCAGTTTTCTGTTTTTGTATTTTTGTTCACCTTCAACCCACCCTCCTCCCCCCCCCCCCCCCCCTCGCAATATTTTTTTCTTAAATATTTTCAGTGCTGGTTTTTTATTTTTTTGGTTTACAGGTTTAATTTTTTACGAGTTCCAAAGTTATGAGTTCAGAGGTTTATGTGTTTGGAAGTTTGTGGGTTTAGAAATTATAAGGTTTACGAGTTTGAAAGTTAGGAAGGTTATCAAATTTATGCGTTAGGAAGGTTGTTGGTTCGAAAGTTTATGGCTTCATGTTTATTGTATCTAAATTATTTATGAATACTCTTGAGAAATTATTTTTCTTAATTTGCATACCAAACACCAAAAATGTGTAAGATTACTACTTATTTTTCAAAAAAATATTTTCTTGGAAAATATTTTCCACAAAAAATATTTTCCGTTATAGCAAACACATCCTTAAACTCCCAAAATTTTCGATGAGGATTTGATCTATGTAAAAAAAATTACCTTTGTTTCAATTTGTTTAACGTAATTTGACCCGATATTTTCGCTTCGATATTTTATAATCTTGTTGTTGTTACTGTTTAGTGTCACTGCTTTATTTTACCTTCTCTTGAACCGAAGGTCTAACGGAAACAACATCTTGCCTTTCCAGAATAGGGGTAAGATCTGTGTGTACAGTACCTTCCCCAGATCTTACTTGTGGAATTTCACTGGGTTTGTTATTGTAATTTGACTGGACATAAAGTTTACGAATTTCTTTTTAAAAAAGAATGATTATAAATGTGATGACCCACTATGTCATCTAGAGTTTTAGAACCTAATTCTGTGTTTCAAAATCTCCAATAGCTTTTTAAGCCTTTCTTGATTTGCGTGCGCAGTTCGAGTATTTTTCTGGAAGACTTTTATATTAAAAACTGATAAAATATGAAATTTTGCCCTAAAATCTATTTGAGTTGACTTCGGTCAACGTTTTGAGCAAACGGACCCGAATCCGTATTTTGACGGTTCTGGTGGGTATGTATCGTGATTTGGGATCTGGGCAGATGCCCGGAATCGAATTTGAAGCTCTCTAGCTCGAGTTAGTGATTATTGTCAAAAATTAAAAGTTTAAAGGTTTAATGATTTTAAAGAATTGACCGATGTTTGAATTTATTGATATTGTGCCCGCATTTTGGTTCCGCAACCTGGTATAGGTCGATTACTATTTATGACTTATCTGTCAAATTTAGTGAGAAACGGAGTTGGTTTGACGTGATTCGGTCGTTCAGTTGTTAAACTAAGAGTTTTAAAGTTTTCTTGAAAATTTCATTTGATTTGGTGTCCGATTCGTAGTTCTAGGTGTTATTTTGGTATTTTGATCGCGCCAGCGAGTTCCTAACGTATTATTGGACTTGTGTGCACATTTGGTTTGGATCCCCAAGGGCTCGGATGAATTTCGGATAGGCTACTGATGGTTTAAACTTAGAAAAAATGCTGGTTTTACACTTCTGCTAGTTTCTGGTGTTCCCTTCTTCGCATTCGCGAAGGCACTCTCGCGAACGCGAAAAATTAACTAGGGCTGGGTGAAATTTCTTCATCGCGAACGCGATAGTTGGGTCGTGAACGCGGAGTAATGAGGGCCTTACCCTTTGCGAACGCGACTAGCTTCTCGTGAACGTGTAGCTTTAGGGACTGGGGGGGGACAATCGTTCTTCTACGCAAATGCGGAGGCCAGGGGGAGCAGCCTGCGCGAATGCGAAGAAGGACTTGCGAAAGCCTCTTGGGCTACTATACATCGCGAACACGGCAGGCCCTTCACAAACGCGAAGAAGACCTGACGCCTAGTTTTTAAAACAGACCAAAAACGGGATTTCTCCCGTTTTTCATAAACCTTCCATTTGAACTCGGCCTAAAGGCGATTTTGAAGAGAAAACTCAAAACCAATTCATATGTTTGTGCACTTTAACTCATTTTCTTCCATTTCTAACACTACCCATAATTTGTAGCCCTAATCTTTGTTCTTCCATGGTAGAAACTAGGGATTTAGGAAGAATTGGAGGCTTTTGCAAATTGGGGATTTAGATCTCAAATTGAGGTCGGACTCCAAAATAAATTACATAATTGGGCTCGGGGTGAATGGGTAAATGGATTTTGGTTCAAACCTCGAATTTTGACCAAGCAGTCGGGGTCGATTTTTGATTTTTTGGAGAAAAGTTTGAAAATTCTAAATTTATGCATTATAATTGATTCATTTAGTAGTATTTGATATTATTGAGTCAATTATGGTTAGATACGAGTAGTTTGGAGGCGGATTCTAGGGAAAGGCCCCGGTAGAGCTCTGACATTGACTACGGAGTGAGGTAAGTGTTGAGTTTAACCTTGACTTGATAGAATTAGGAACCCTTGAACTATGTGTTATGTGAATTTCATGTGTTACGGCGTATATGCGAAGTGACAAGTGCTTATACGTCGTTTCCCCTGATTTTTTCGCTTTCCTTTAATTATCTCCTTCCCTGCTTAAATGTTATCTGCTGTAAATGCCTTTCATGCTTGTTACTTGTTAATCAACGTATTTTTCTGTTAATAATGTTAGATCCTTTCATGATTCGCTGCTACTTGCATTAACTTACTTACTCACACCTTCTAATTGATATTTACCAGACTTGACTTGATGTATAGTATTATCTATGTAAATTTTCATGTTGTAAAATGTTTTCTTTTTTGTTCAGCTTGGTATTTATTGATCGTAAAGGTTCTTGTGATTTGAATTATTGATTTGATTATGCACATTGAGTACTTGGTACTGATATGGTGGGATCGGGTTGCACGTTGCAACATGTAAAATAAGGGTGGATTGATATGTGGAATAAGGGTGAATTTATACTGATACGGTGGGATCGGGTTTCACGCCGCAACAGGTGGAATAAGGATGGATTGATACGGTGAAATAAGGGTGAATTATGATACTGATATTATTATATGGTGGAATCAGGTTTCCCGCCGCAACATATATATATATATATATATATATTATTTATTGTTGATGATGTTGTTATGGTGAAATAAGGGAGGATTCTGTGTTGTACGGTGGGATCGGGTTGCGCGCCGCAACAACCCATATATTTCTGTTTCCTTGAGTTGTGTTGGGATTCGGTATTTTTATTTGAAATTCTAAAGATTAGTAATTTTGAACGTCACTCGCTTATTACTTGAGGATGTAGCTATTATTTTCAGTTGACTGTCTTATTTCGTTTCGTATCCCCTTTTCCGTCTTTATTATATATTGTGTACATATTATAGTGTGGGTGACCTGCCTTAGTCTCGTTATTACTTCGTCGAGGTTTGGCTCGACACTTACAGAGTACATGAGGTCGGTTATACTCATACTACACTCTATATTTCTTGTGTAGATTTTGGAGTCGGTCCCAGCAGCGGTTATTAACGTGCTAGGATTGGACAGCTCGCAGAGACTTGAGGTACAGCTGCTCAGTACTTTTTGAAAATGAATTAATAAAAAAATAATATACATTTCTTACGCAAAATATTTCAATACTTCACCCGACAAAGTTAGTTAGAGTTAGATGAGATACCAAACTTTGTAATTAGGCTAAGCGCGGAAAGTGAAAGGACCTTTTCTCATTTTTAGTATCTTCCTTTAATTAATTTTGGAGCGGCTAAGATCGACAAGGAATATATTATAAGTAATTTCGCAGCATACGTAATACAAATGATTTATAAACAAAGCTTTAAAGATAAGACTGAAAATAACTAAAGGTGGATTTATAGAGTAATTTCTGAATTAACTGAAATTCAGTAGCTTTTGTCAAATTTTGTATATATTTTTAAAAAATTCATTAAATATCTATAATATTTGATAATAAATCTAGTTACTATATCTTAATTTGATATCGTTATAAAAACTCATAAACTTCAAATTCTAAATCTATCTGCTTAAAGTGTAACATTAACATCAAAATTTTGGGTCGTGCAACGCGTGAAATATGCCAACACCCCTTACAGGGATCTTTACACAAATAGCCAGTCACATTATTTACTTTTTCTAACCATATACATAGTTTGTACATTAATTATACACATATAATAAGTAAATTATGCATATATTATACTTTCACCGACTATTTTTAGTTTAAGTGGTTGGGTGGATGATTATTTGGGTTAATTCTTCTATTGTTACACAAATAGCCGATCAGATTCGACGTTTCCTTTTTTTAGCCGGTATATATATATTATACATTCACCGGTCATTTTTAATTTAAATGATTAGGTGGACGACTATTTGTGTTAATTATTCTACTAGTTTTGAGGTTTTTAGAGAGTGAAAATACATAAGAGGGCCATTTATGCTTGCCAATGGAAGTAACTTGCTGCTGCTTCTCCAAATTATTGGTAAAAATATATGGGAGGTCAAGAATAATATACTGGAGTATAATATGCTTTTCCAAAATATAATATACTGAAGTACCAATATACTGGAGTTTCAGTGCTGGAACTTCAATATAATATACTGGAATTTCAGTATATTATGTTAGAGTATTTTTCAAATTTTAAACAGTATTTTCGTTCAAATTTATCTTTTACGTGAAAAACATCTCTATTTTGGAATTTCTCTCCCAATTATTGTCGTGGCTCATATGCATTACTACAGGGAAAGATTCCATTATTTCTTCATTGGACCATTTATTGTTGTACTTTACAATAAGATAGTCTTTTCATCTGCGTGTCCTTGGTCTTTATATCATACTATAATACTACTGCCCCTTTTGTTATAGGATTAGTATTTATCCCGATATAAAATTTGGAATTAATTTTAGGAATTTTTATATTCCTATATACTATATAAAATTATATTATCTTTCCTACTCAAGTTTTACTATAATTATATATTATATATCCAATTATTATTTATGTACATTTTAAAAAAATTAATGATAATAATTAGTGTTATAAAATCACTCTAACGTATCTTCCATCCCCACACCCACACCCACACATTATTCTTTCCATGGAAGTACAAGAGGGCGTGGATTTTTGGGATTAACTAAATTCCCAGCAGTATCATAAATTATGACACCAGAAAATTCAGGAAGCTGGCATTTTCCTCCCATGATTATATTCTTCTTCCACACTTACTATTTACATATGTTTCCTATCATTTCTCGTAGACTTTGAATTGGGTGGATTTACATAACTAAATTCCCAGCGTGGATTTGCATATTCTTCTTGCACGAGACAACATCAATTCTACCATTGATAACCATTAAAAAGTTTTGAAGCTTTGAATTTGAATTTGGTTTTTCAAAAAATATTATTTGTTTGAATTGAGTGTTGTTGCAAAGAACTGAAAATTCTCTCTATGTCTCTCTCTATCTCTCAATCCCTAACTTCAGTAACATAAAGCAAAGAAAAAGATAGCAGCAATTCCACCATTGACATCCATTAAAAAGCTTTGAATTCGAATTTGGATTTTCAAAAATCATTTTTTGTTTGGATTGAGTGTTATTGCAAATTTGGTGAAGATTAGACTTGATTTTAACTGAATTTCAGATTGAAACTCGAAGAAGAAGAAAGACGCGATATACATTATATTTACAAAATTGTAATAAAATTGTAGAAAAATTGTATTCTGTAGTGTGTGTGTGTGTGTTTTTATTTAATTATTGTATGAAAGTTGAACAATATTTTATAAAAATTATATTTAAGTTGTATGATATTGAATTTGTATATAACTGAGTAGAAATAATGTATGAAAATTGTAGGTAGATAAGTTGCATAATATATAATTAGTTGTATGAAATTTATTTTTACTATGGATAAATCAGATACAAAATACATATTGTATAAATTTTGTATATTTAAGTTGTATGATATTGTAGTTATATTTAACTGTGTAAAAATAATATATAAAAATGGTAGATTAGTTCGTTTGAATCCTAAAAATATGCTCAGCTTGTAAGCAAACAGAATAATACGTACTCTTTAGTTTTAGATTTTGTGTATACAGATTTTTCTTGTAATCCCAGATTCTTTGCTCAAAATTTGTCCCGTGGAGGAAAGTCTTCCAAATAATGGACCCATGTCAAAATTTTGTTACCAGTGATGGGATTGATTTTTGTTTAAGTTTAGGAAATTCCCAAGTCCTTTTCTTTTCTTTCTTCGAACCTTCCCTTTCCATCGTACATGGTACAAAAGCAAATACATAGCATAAATCATTTCGCATTCAAGTATTATTAT
Organism: Nicotiana knightiana; assembly: GCA_005239525.1. NCBI lineage: Eukaryota > Viridiplantae > Streptophyta > Magnoliopsida > Solanales > Solanaceae > Nicotiana > Nicotiana knightiana. The sequence continues at coordinate 67,800 of ML374677.1, read as the reverse complement.
TATTATTATAAATTCTCTCGTCATTCCTAACAGTTTAATTAACATAATATTAGGGGAGCCTTGAGGGCTGGAGCTGGTGGTAGCTGCTTAACTATTTTATCAGTGAAATAATTTAAAATAATGGAAGATCTGGAGAGAAAGGGGAGAGAGGAGGGAAAAAAAGGAAACTGATGTAACTAAATTCCTTGATTGAAGGCACAAATAATGGATTTGGGAGCCTTTTAAGGTGAATTGTATATATTTTGTAAACAAAACTTATTTATGCCGGGTAATTAACTAAATATGGACATTAAAAATAATAAAGTTTCAAATAGTGTATAGGAATAAAATAATCCCTTAATTTTATTCGGTGTTTAGTTGTGAGTATTACCTAAAATCAGAATAAAATTATACTAAAACTATGAGATTGTGGTCTATCCTACATAGAAGATGAAGTTGTCTATCCTAATTACAATCTCAATATTATAATCCTAAAATAAAGTTGTTTGAAATCGATCCGTAAGAGTTGTTCAGACTCGATGCTCACAGATACAACTAAAGCTCTCTATAATAACTTTATTTGTTCCAGATTTTTTGTTGTTGTTATAAAAGCTTAGCTTGTATAGTGAATGATTGTTATATAGTGATATTGTTATAGAGAAGTTAGATTGTATTTCTTATCTCTTCGTTGTCACCTTAAGCCTCAATATCTCGGTTTAATTTAAATAATATCAAGTGGTGACTTTTGTGGCCCTGTATTTAGAAGTTATAATTAGTCACTTTCTCAAAATTAAATGTCTTCGGACCAAGTGGCCATTTCAGAACTTCACATCACTAATTTAACATTAAAAATAGATGGCCAACTTTTAAAATACAAGGTTACCAAAACAATTTGTGAAAAATGAAAATCAGTCCAATTTCTGGATCATGTGATCGTTCCCTAAAGGCCTAATCTCAAAATCTGATTTCTGTGGTTTATACTTAAAGAAGAAGAAGTTGAGAGAAATTCGTTTAGAATTTAAATTTTTATTCAACATGTGAACGCTCATACTAAATTCAACATCTACAGTGCAACACTGCAGAGAATGGAAAGAATTGGAATTTTAGTACGATTAGCATGACGATTTTATCCCAAGTCTGAATAATTTACTGAACAATGGAAAATGCTCTTTTTAACTTTATCCATTAAATGCAAAGGATTTTTTTTGGTTTCCCATCCGATGTCTAATATCCGCATCGAGATCCGACTAAATCCAAATTCGCGTCGGGAAGTCCCATATTAGGGGTAAAGTGTTCCCTAACAATAGCGACTCCATACCCAGAGCTAGGGGTGTTCGTTGATTAGTACGGTACGGTATTTAGATATTTCGGTTCGGTATTCGATTTCGTAAAATGCTATACCAATATCGTATCTAATTAAATTCGGTATGGTTCGATTTTTCTCCTTTCAATTTCGGTTTATTCGGCTCGGTAACTTCAGTTTGAATACTAACCAGTGCATAGAGTCATAGACGATAATATTCTTAATTAATGTACTCAAAAGTACAAAACTAAGAACATTTATTGACAAAAGTTTTGTTCAAAACCAATATATACCAACTTAGAGAGAGAAAACTTAGAAAAATGTCTTGTTACTTGCTTAGAGTTAATTATGAACTTAAATAATAAAGGAAAGTAAAATTTTAGATATGTTATAATTAATAAAATGTGCATTGTGTAATATAATATATATTTCAGTACGGTAACAGTATTTCAGTATTTCATTTAAAAATACCAAATACCATACCTGATACTAATTATTTTTTAAAACTTAAACCAAATACCATATCGAATTTCAAAATATCGAATACCGAATAGCAAATTTTCGATTTTGGTACGGTAATTCGGTATTTACCAAATTATGCACAACCCTACCCAAAGCTCGAACCCGAGACCTCTGGTTAAGGATGAAGGAGTACTTACACCCCACTACGACCCTTGTGGGTAAAGAAAAGTATTTCATCAGGTCTACAAGGCTAGTCATCTGAAAATGAAAAGTGGACTTTTAACTTATTCAGACTACTAGTCATCAAATGAAAGCCTCCTCTAAACAGAATGTAAATTACAGGAAAATACGAAAGTTGTGCTAAATATACAGGAATTTGCTCTGCCAAAAATCCGCACTAAGATTTCTGAAAAATCAAAAGCTTATTGAGATCTCATCCTCTTCTCTAAGTTCTTTTTACCTCTATCTGGTGAGTCCCTCTTTGAGACTGATCCACTGTTTCCTTTTGCCTTTCCGCTGTTGATAAACTGAGAGAAAGACAGGATAGGTGGTAACTCTGAATTCGCGGATCCATGTAGGGGTGAGACTGATGGCCTTGTTGGATCTTCTGATCCAGCATTGTCATGGGCTTTTTCGTTGTTAGCCTTTGGTGATACAGGCACCGAAGGATTTGATAATGCTGGAGAGCAGTTGGCTATGGAAGTTACATTCTCAGAAGTAGAGCTGCCGAGCTTATTGACTAATTCCGTAGGACCTGCTGTGGAAAGCCAACGAGCTGTACTTGCCATTTGTGATAAATAGAACGATTTTCCACTTTTTCCATACTTCTTATAACATTCATTTTCAAGGGAAACTGCAGAATTATCAACGTCAATCCTGCAAATAGGCAGCCAGTATGATAGGTGATGACAGAGCAGAGTTTTATCTGAGCAGAAACCCTTTTTAGCTACAAATTCTGAAGGATAATACAGAGAACTCACATACCTTGAATCACTGACCAGCTGCTGGTTTTGTTTTATTGCATTTAACAATCTCTGCTTGCCTGCTTCCCTAAGTGTTTCAGCTATGGAATTCTTGTCATGTTTATTGACCTATTAGTAGTAAAACAAAATGTTATCATACACAGACAATGTTAGTTACGCGAAATTTGCATTAGTTGCATCTCAAAGGATCCGACCTCTAGATTGCTTCAATGCATTTGTTTTCAATATAGCCGTACTTCCTATCAAAATAAGTTCAGAAACAAAGAAGCCACCATTGCTCGAATGACCCATAAGCACTTTTAATATAAGTTTCTCCAGTTATAACATTGAACGCAAGCAGTAGATAAGTTAGTGAATGGACCTAACCGAATTCAGAGTCGGCACAAACGGATTTCACTAGTTGAACTTTGTCACTTACTTCCCTTTCCATCACTGAAAATCTAAATATATAGCTTTAAAACAGAAAAGAAATCAAGCAAAAACTATGCAGCATTTTCCGAGTTCTTTGGAAAAGGATGACTTGGCTTTGTGCATTGTGAAATCATAATGCAGCCCAGTGAATGAGAAGTACTTCAACATGTGCCAAAATGTATTTATTAAAAAAAAGACTTTAAAAAGCCACCTGCTTATCACGGCTTTTGTTCTGATAATAATTATCTTCTGCACGCTGCAGCATATCAATTTTATCTTGCAATTTGAGTTTTGCAGATGTTTTTGATGAAGCGACACTCTTTGCAGCATCCAGAGCATCTAAATATAAGTAATTCCGACTTAGCCAAGATTCAAAATCAATGAAGGGAAACAAGACATGATAGCTTCCAAGTGGCTCCAGTGAATGGGACCCTAAAACCTCAGTAATCAGTACATACCATCGGATTCAGATATATCTTCTTCTGACCCACTAGCTTCATCATCACGATTCCAGAATTCTGACATTTGTCCTTCGGCATTGAAACTTGAACCACTGAAAAGGATATAGTAGTTTAAGAAGAAAAACTCCCACTATGCCCAACTACTCGACAGTTTCATAAGTTCATAATTTTTTATAGCGCAAGCCACAAATTGGCAGATTCTCATAGAGAAGAAGCAGTGTTGTATATTTAAGGCAAATTTGAGGTGAATTCAAACTCGATGTTCACTAAAACATGAAACAAAATTAGTCAGGTGCACAGTTATTCTAACCCCCTCTACTAAGTGCGGCACATTCTTTGATATTCCTTCATCTGTATTAGATAATATTGTTCTGTATGTATCTTATGGTGCTCTTGGGTGACACCATAGACGAGGCTTCAAAGGTGATGTTCTAGTTTCCAGTATGTAGAGCAATATCTGAGGCTAGTGTATATCCTAGAACTATTGAGCAACAACAATAGACAAAAATCTAGTGAGACACCCACTGAATGTTCTTTAACAAGCAGAGCTTTATCTTCTACCATGTAAAATAACGTCATATTCATTATATTGTTGATTATCTTGCAAAAGTACAAATTTCCATTTCAATAAGCATGGTAGAAGAAAAGGCTTCTTGTATTTGTGTGTATATTTACATCCCATGAGCAAGGGAATTTATACAAACCTCCTAATGCTAATTAAGGAAATAAAATAAATCTATTCAATCAATCCAACTATCAAATCAAATCAAATAAAATCAGATCTCCTAAATATAATCAAATCTCCTGAAATCATGCTAATCAACACTCCTAAATCAAGTCTCCTGGAATCATGCTAATCAACACTCCCCCTCAAGTTGGTGCAAAGATGTCGCACATGCCCAACTTGCAGCTCAAAGTATGGAAAGTTCGCTTATTGAGACCTTTGGTAAACACATCAACTAGCTGTTTTTTCGATGGCACATGAAATAAACTCAAGATACCAGTTGTAACTTTTTCTTTGATGAGATCAATTTCCACATGTTTTGTTCGGTCATGCTGGACTGGATTATGAGCTATACTGATGGCAGCTTTATAGTCACAATACAAGGAAAGTTTTCTTTTTTCATACAGTCTCAATTCCTGTAGTAGCTTTTGTAGCCAAAGCAGTTCGCAAACACCATGGGCCATAGCTCTATATTCTGCCTCGGCACTTGATCTAGCAACTACACTTTGTTTGGATAAAAGTAGACCTTTCCCCGGAGCAGAGTTCAAATATCGCAAAATATGAAAGACAGCTTGCATATGAGGATCTCAGGGATCATGCATGAACTGACTCACCAGGCTAATCTAAGAAATGGTGAGAATTCTTGATCTCTCTCAATATCTCTCTCAATTCGAAAATCCAGGATTACGTGTGAGAGATAAATGAGTCTTCCAACCAGCCTCTGATGTCTGATATCTCTCCTTATCAACTAATTCTCCAACTCCGCTTTGTAACTTGTGATTGCTTTCAATGGGCGATTTTGCGGGTTTGCAACTTGTCATACCAGTTTCTTCCAAAAGATCCAGAATATACTTCCTTTGAGAAATAAAGATTCCTCTTTTGGATCTAGTAACCTCAATTCCCAAGAAGTACTGCAATTTTCCTAGATCTTTGATCTCAAATTCATGTGCCAACAACTTTTTCAATCGAGACACCTCCTCTTTGTCATCTCCTGTCATTACTATGTCATCAACATAAACTATGAGAAGAGTGAGTTTACCCGTTTGATGTCTTATGAAGAGGGAGTGATCAGCATTGTTTTGTTGGTAACCGAAGGAGATCATTGTTTTGCTGAATCTGTCAAACCAAGCTCTGGGGGATTGCTTCAGTCCGTATAGGGCTTTCTTCAATCTGTATACCTTTCCTTGACTCTGTGCAGTATCAAATCCAGGAGGAGTCTCCATATACACCTCTTCTTCTAAGTCTCCATGAAGAAATGCATTCTTCACATCAAACTGTTGCAAGTCCCAATCACGATTAGCTGCACAAGATAATTCTAACAGTGTTCATCTTAGCAACAGGGGCAAATGTCTCTTGATAATCCACTAATCCCTTAGCCACCAATCTTGCTTTGAATATTTCAATTGAGCCATCAGCTTAGTGCTTCATAGTAAAGACCCATTTGTAGCCAACCAACTTCTTGTCTAGTGGTGAAGTGACAAGTTCCCATGTCTCATTTTCTGACAAGGACTTCATTTCTTCAATCATGTCTTGTTTCCATTTAGGATCTGCAAAAGCTTCCCTCCAATTCTGGGGAATAGACACAGAAGAAATAGACAAGGCAAAGGCTCTATAGGAGGGAGACAAAGAATTATAGGAGACAAAATTAGATAAATGGTGTTTGGTGGTGCAAGATCTGACTCCTTAGGAAATGTAAAAAACTCACAAGTAGAAGAAGGTTCAGCTTCGGTAGATTGCAATAGTTTCTTCCTCTATTTTTCCTTGAGTAAGTTTTCAGATCAGGCCTATCCAAACGCCCAATAGTCTCCCCCTGAATTCTTTCTCCAATTTCACTTTCCCCTGTGACAATGTCATCAAGATGTCCAGTAATGGAACTAGGTAGAATCACCTCTTCCTCCTTACTGCTCTCCCCCTGAAAAGGTGATGAGGTAATACTGAAATAGGGTTCAGATTCTAGAAAGGTCACATCCATGCTAACAAAAGATCTCCTAGAGTGAGGATGATAACATTTGTGACCTTTCTGTGTCAGAGAATACCCAATGAAAACACACTTTATAGCTCTAGGATCAAGTTTCCCAAAATTTCTAGTGTGGACAAAGCAAACACACCCAAACACCTTTGGAGGAACAATATATTCATTCTTACCCTTTAAAGTTTCCGAGGACTTTGAAAATTGAGGGGTTTAAGTGGCATTCTGTTGATAATATAGGCAGCCGATAGAATAGCGTCCCCCAGTAAGGTTTTGGTAGATGCATGGTGAACATAAGTGATCTTGCTACTTCTGACAGATGCCTATTTTTTCTTTCAGCGACCCCATTTTGTGCACTAGTATAAGGACAACTAGTCTAATGGACTATCTCATTGGACTCCAAATAAGCACCAAATCTTTTATCCATGTATTCGCTGCCATTGTCAGTTCTCAAGATTTTTATTTTGGCAAGTACAAATCATCTTATGAAATGACTGAAAACAAGAGAACTTCACTTTTGGCTTTTAACAAATATACCCAAGTCATCATAGTGCAACAAGCAATGAAAGTAACAAACCATCGACTACCAGACAAAAAAACAATTTGCGTAGGACCCCATACATCAGAATGAATAGTCATAAACGGAGTTGTGCTTTTATTATCACTCACATAAGATTTTCTAGCATGCTTGGAATATTCACACGCATCACAGAACAAAGATTCAAATCGAGTCCTTGAAAACAAATCGGGATATAACTTCTTCAAACAAAGAATGATGGGTGTCCTAATCGTTTATGCCGTTGTATTATTTCTTGGTTGACATCCTTACTTTCCCCAAAAAAGGCTTGACTAGAGTTTTGAATCACATCTAATATATACAAGTCATCATGCAATCTGCCACTACCAATCATTTTTCCTGTATGAAGATCCTGAAAGATACAAATGATCAGGAAAGAACTCGATTTTACAATTTAGAGCTTCGGTGATGGCACTAACAGATAAAAGATTGATAGGGAACTTAGGGACATAGAGCACGGATGATAGTTTAATATTAGGAGTACAAATAACAGAACATGTTCCATAGATTGGTGTTAAAGAACCATTGGCTATTTTAACATTATCTCCTTTGGGACACGGAGAATAGTTTTGAATGCCTTTAGAAGAGCATGTCATGTGTCTATTTGCACCAGAATCGACAATCCAAGAATTAAAGTTATCAGCAAAGGCAGTACCTAATTGCACATGATTGGGTGTGCCAACATTAGCGGAGTCAAGTTTGGCTAGGAGGCGACGGAGAAGTTGAATTTCATCCGAAGACAAGATTTCTCTAGAAACCGACTCATTGAATGTCTCCATATTTCGGCCCAATCAGAAGGAAATCAGAAGGAGTTTTGTTGTGGAGAGAGAAAACTCGACCCCTTTTGATAAAAAAGGAATCCTAGTGCTGCGAGGAAGATAACTCACCTTAAAAAGGCAGCAATGACTCTGATACCATGTAGATTTTGAGAAGAAGAAAGGCTTCTTGTATTTGTGTGTATATTTACATCCCATGAGCAAGGGAATTTATACAAAGCTCCTAATGCTAATTAAGTAAATAAAATAAATCTATACAATCAATCCAGCTATCAAATCAAATCAAATCAAATCAAATCAGAATAAAATCAGATCTCCTAAATATAATCAAATCTCCTGAAAGCATACTAATCAACACTCCTAAATCAAGTCTCCTTGAATCATGCTAATCAACAAGCATCTCATGCTAGCTAGTGTTGGAATAAGTCCAAGGTGCCTTATCATCCTACTATAAATTTCCTCAACCCAAATTTGAACTCCCAACTTCGGTCTTATGCTCTCATTTTCTTCATTCTTATGAACTTCCCCTATAGAAGCAACTAATGGTTGGTAACATCACCCTTCAGTTCCAACGTATTCCACAATGTATATCACAACATGTACAAGATTGGGGTATGAAACAATTAGTGGTTAATATTCTCCCCATTTATTGATATGAAACACCAACTAATCTAGATGTCCTCAAATTTTCAGTTGTTAGGATGGATTCTTAGGCTGTTGTCCATGGAAAGAAGGGTATTACTAGCTATCTTTATATTTTCCCCACTTGTTTCTGATAAATGATAATCAAATGTCTCTCATGGAATCAAGACAAGTTGGTGTAGCTATACAAATGTGACTTAGACACTGGTATGTGTAGGCCACCCAAAAGTCTAGCCAATTATCTATACAACCTGGAAAATCCTCTTTACAGAAAAAATACAAGTAACAACAACATACCTAGTGTAATTCCACAAGTAGGGTCTGGAGAGAGTAGTATGTACGCCGACCTCATCCTTACCTTGTGAGGGCTCAAGGAGAAAAATACAAGTAAATAAGAGATATTTTGACTCTTAATATTTTGACCCTTGTGGGGGTTAAGTTGTTGACTATGGGAGCTTGGAGGAGTAGTGAGGATGAGAGCCTGATGTGGACCACGACGGCGCAGTGCATTAAGGAAGCTGCCATAGAGGTTTTAGGGGTCTTGAAAGGTTACTATTGTGGTCAAAACGGAGACTGGTGGTGGAATGGAGAGGTCCAAAGAAAGGTGAACACCAAGAAAGCGGCGTATCTGAAGCTAGTGGAAAGCATTGACGAGGAGGAGAAGAGGTTGAATATGGTGTGGTATAAGTTAGCTAGGAAGGAGACGAAGTTAGCAGTTACGACGGCTAAGACTGCAACATTTAGTCTTTTATATGAAGAACTTGAAGGTAAAGACGGGAATAAGAGGTTGTTTAGGCTAGCCAAGGTGAGAGAGAGAAAGGTCCGTGACTTGAACCAAGTGAAGTGCATCAACGACGAATAAGGTAGAGTTTAGTTAGATGAGGCGCATCTCCGTTGGAGATGACAAACTTACTTCCATAGTCTCTGGCCTCCGAGAGTCGTTGTGACTTTGGGTATTGCAGGCGGATTAGAGTTGAGCATGTTGTGGAGGCTATGCGTAAGATGAGCAGGGGCAGAGCGACCGGGCCAGATGAAATCCTGGTGGAGTTTTGCAAGAGTGTGGGCAGGGCGGGCTTGGAGTGGCTCACTAGGTTTGTCATTTTTAGGACGAAAAAGATGCCCGAAGAGTGGAGATGGAGCACGATGGTTCCTTTCTACAAGAACAAGGGTGATATCCAAAATTGCAACAACTATCAGGGTATTAAGCTGCTTAGTCATACTATTAAGGTGCGGGAGAGGGTGGTGGAGCTAAGGGTGAGGAGAAGTGTGTCTATTTTCGAGAACCAGTTTGGGTTTATGTCAGGGCGTTCGACTACGGAAGCTATCCACCTTGTTAGGAGATTGATGGAACAATATAGGGAGAAGAAGAGGGACTTGCATATAGTGTTCATCGACTTACAAAAAGCTTACGATAAAGTCCTGAGGAAGGTTCTGTGGAGATTTTTGGAGGCTAGAGCGGTACCTGTGGCCTACGTTAGGGTGATTAAAGACATGTATGATGGAGATCATGGAGCGAAGACCTGTGTGACGATGGTGGGAGGGGTCTCGGACCATTTCTCGGTCATGATAGGATTGCATCAGGGTCAGCACTCAACCCTTTTTTGTTTGCCCCAACGATGGACGTAATGACCCGCCACATCCAAGGGAAGGTGTCGTGGTGCATTTTATTTGCAGACGACATTGTTTTGATTGACGAGACGCAAGACGGTGTTAACGCGAGGTTAGAGGTGTGGAGACAGACCGTGGAGTCTAAAGGTTTCAAGTTGAGCACAACCAAGAGAGAATACTTAGCTTCAAATAAAATGCACCATGGTACCTTCTTATAAATCTAACCCTTCTTATATTTGAAGCTATTTCAGGCGTTCACATTAACATGCTCAAAAGTGTAATCTACCCTTTTAATGAGGTGCATAATTTAGAAGACTTGGCTGGAATTTTAGGCTGCAATACTGGAAGTTTACCAACTACTTACTTACGACTTCTACTAGGGGCAAAGTTTAGGTCGGAAGCTATATGGAGTGGGGTCATTGAGAAATTTGAAAAGAAACTTGTTTCTTGGCAGCTGCAGTATTTGTCTATGGGTGGAAGACTAACTCATATCAGTAGTGTCCTAGACAGCAACCCAACCTACCAGATGTCACTTTTTCCAATGCCTAGTAAGGTCCCGAAGCAGCTTGACAAGATCAGAAGGGACTAAAGATGGTCACAAGTTTCACCTTGGTCTAAAGTTATCTTACCAAAGCACCAAGGTGGACTAGGGGTCAAGGACTTAGCTTTGCAGAACAAATGCTTATTGATGAAATGGTTTTGGAGATATACACAGGAGGAGCAGAGCCTATGGAAGAAAGTAGTCAATGCCAAGCATAGAACCCAAAGCCACCGGTGCACCAAGCTATCTAGAGCACCACGTGGAGTTGGAGCATCTGCAAACTCTGGGAGTAGTTCTCACAAAAACAGCACTTCGCAGTTGGAGATGGACAACAAATAAATTCTGGAAGGACAAATGGCTAGGCAACACACCCCTAAGGAATGACTACCCTGCTCTCTTTCAAATGGCTAGTGATCCAGACTCAACAGTTCATCAGTGCAGAGAAGGCAACTCATGGAGCATAACATTTAGAAGGAACTTGCAAGATTGGGAATATGAGGATCTGCTCAGACTTCTTTCCTCACTCAACAATTTCTCAAGCAACACTCTAGTACCTGACCAGTTCAAATGGTGTAGTGCAGATGCAGGAAAGTACTCAGTCAAAGCAGCTTACAAGCTAGCAGGAACTCACAATGTAATAACTAACCATTGGCCTTGGAAGTTAATATGGAAAATCAAGTTGCCACCCAAAGTCATCTGCTTCAACTGGACTGCACTTTATGAGGCTTGTCTGACACAAGACAACTTAGCCAAGAGGAATTTTCAGATTGTGAATAGATGCTACATGTATGTGCCAGAGAGAGGCAGAAACTCACAACCATCTTTTTCTTAAATGCCCTGTTGTAACAGATTTATGGAGTATGTTTACATCACTCTTTGGCCTTAGATGGGTCATGCCACATAATATCAGGGAAGATTTTGAGTCTTGGAGTTACCGGAAAGATATGATTTTGAGTCTTGGAGTTATTGGAAAGATGATAGCACCACCAGGAAAGTATGGAAGATGATACCTGCAGCTATTATTTGGAGCATTTGGAATGAGAGAAACAGCAGGTGTTTTGATGGAGTACCAACTTCTCCCAACAAACTCAAGGCTAAATGCCTCATGTATTTGTATAGCTGGGCTTATCTATCCCTTGTAGACTCCCCTGATAGTTTTTTGAATTTTGTTAGCTCTCTAGTACTAGTATAAACATTTGTAAGGAGCTAACAATTGCTACATTCTTTTGTAATTTATGTATCTTCTTGATGTCAGTAATGAAACCAATTACTTCATCAAAAAAAAATTAGCGGTGCTACTCAGGGAGTGGAAGGGGAGGTGAGGCTGGATCCACAAGTCATCTCTAGGAGAGGAGTTTTAAGTACATTGGGTCTATTATACAAGGGATGGGGAGATGGATGAAGATGTCATGTCACACATCGTATGGGGCGGGATGGATGAAATGGAGACTTGCTTCCGGTGTTTTGTGTGACACAAAAGTACCACCAAAACTTAAAGGTATGTTTTATAGAGCAGTGATCAGACCGGCTATGTTGTATGGGGTTGAGTATTGGCCAATCAAGAGCTCCCACTTCCGGAAGATGAAGGTAGCAGAGATGAGGATGTTGAGATGGATGTGCGGGGTAAGGTTTGCGTACACATCACACTCCCAGACTCACTATGTGGGATTATACCGGGTATGCTGTTGTTAATATTGAATTATCCACTCCTTCAAATTATCAACTATTCCGCTCTCTCCATACTAACAAAAAAGGACAAACAAGGGCCGCCTTTCGTAACTTCTTTTTCCCAGCATCCAATTTGCTCATCCTCCAACTTGTCATTGTCTCTACCACTGCTCTAGGAAGCGTCCAATCTGCTCATATTGCACACACTTCTTCCACATCTAAACACTCACAAAGACGTGGCACTCAGTACCAAAAAGAAGGAACGACCCGTGGAAGTACTTATCTCTAACTGATAAAAGCTGCTAATAAAATCCGTTCATCGACTCACATTTTAGTTTTTATTTTATAAGAACATTGACTGGTATAATAGAATATTCGACTCCGGCAAGCATCTTATGCTACCATTCTGTAAAAGGAAGAGAACAATAGAAAGCAAAAGCATATCTCCTTTTTATAATAATCTTTGGCACATAATGAAGCAATGAGCATTTAGTGAAGATGAGAGGAAATGAAGCAGATCCCAGTTAAAGTGGTAATCCATGTACCAGCAGTGAGATGAATGCAAAACAAAATACCTGGTCATATATATTCTTGAAGATCCAGTTCGCTGACGAAAAGCAGTTTCAGTTTTAAGTTGCTCCAAGTAACTTGTAACTAGATTAGGATGCTTGCACACATCACATGATTTTTCACATAAAGATGCAGGTACCTACTTTTAAAGATAACACAAACATGAGATAATATAAGCCAGTAAAAACAACATCTCGCAGTTACCATTTGAAAAGGACTAATAATAATAACGAATGAATATACCATCTCTCCAAAGCTCTCAAGTATCATTTTCCTACGACAGCCAGACCCTTCACAATACTCAACCATCTGAACATATTTCATAGACAAGATTATATAAAGTCAGTGCAAGAAGAATCATGTTAGTTATAATGTAAGAAAAGCTCATCAAAAAATTAAATTTGATTTAACAAAAGAAAAGGGGACCTGGTTGAAGTCATCAAGAGACTTCTTAGAGGATCTATCTTGCAAGCTTGAGGATTCATCCTTATTCCTTTTAGTATTGCGTAAGATAAACTCCTGCGATACATGTGACTTACTCAAATTTGGTAGCAACATTGAGAATGAAAGATTAAAAGGAAAAACAACTGGTGATAGGTGATTCAACCATTTTCCTGCGGTCGTTCACTCCATAATACAGTACACTTCTGGAAGGCAACTGATCACGCCCAGCTCTACCTGACTCTTGATAGAAGCCTTCCATTGACTTGGGAATATTGAAGTGACAGACCACTCTGACATCCTTTCTATCTATACCCTATAATAATGAAAAACATATGAGCAATATATAATCCTAGTCAAGATTGCTATCAAAAGTTATCCTAGAAAACTGAATCAAGATATTTTGAGCTATTACATGCATACCATCCTGCAATGGAATCAAGATCTCAGCAGTTGTTTGTGCCTCAAGTGCTCCATTGTTATCCAGAAGCATTAAAAAAGATAAAGGCATGATACCCCGTATCAGAATAATCGGAAAGTATAGAGAATCATGTGACTCAAATCCATTGCTTAGAGGCTACTCAAAGAATCATCTGTTTCTGCAAGAGAACTCTTACCCAAAAGCTACAGTTGCTACCACCACTTGTGTTTTTGAAGAAATCCAATCATCCAAGACAGAGCTCCGCATTTTACTGTTCAACCCAGCATGATATGCTAGTAATAAGGCAATATACATCAGTAAAACACATTAAAGACAATTGCATAGAATTTAATCGAGCCATTCCTTACCCGCACAAGAAATGCCGCTGCTGGTTAGATGGATCGCAAGATCATCACACATACTACGTTCCAGGCAGTAAATAATGGCGCAAACATGTCCACAAGATTTTAGTAATTTACACACATCATCATATGGATCATCCAAAAGGTCTTTATAGCGAACTACAAAATAGAGATTATGATCAGGTATGTAATCGCAAAAATGATGACAGATACGGTAGATAACCTGATAGTTAGAAGTAGGTCCACAGGTAATAGGAATGTTTGAGGTATAGTATGGTGATGAATGATACAATAGGTAACCTGATACTTAAAAGAGTGATGATTGACGAGTGATACGGTACATAACCTGATAGTTAAAGGTAATCAGATGTACATGATTTCCCCAGAATTTAGAGCATATACATGGCCATAGATATTTTATCTGATACACACAGCAGCATACAACATATAAAGGACAAATGCAGCAAATTAGGCTTACACAACATTTGGTCCCATGATTTTAAACCAAAAGCTACAGAATCATATATGGCCATTTTGAATCTCCACAATTGTCTTATAGTTACATCTCCTTTCCCCTCAATTTTTAAAAGCCATAACAAAATTTAAAGGAGGACAAGCAAAAAAAAATGAATTGTACTAGAAACTGCTGACAGCTGATTCCTCATAGATATAAGAATTGGCAGTTAAAGAAATTGAGTGGTGACTGGCTGTTCATCAATTACATATCAAAACACTTGCACTTTATCAAGGAATAGAGATCCTTAGAGCCGACCTTCATAATAGATATTTGGCCGGTTGAACGACGATTTCAGGACTAGAGGGTTTTGCAAATTCAATGATTCTATGACATCTTTCTGAACTCTGCAGAGAAAGGAAAAGGTCCGAGAAAATGAACAAATCATGGTTCTTTAATGATCATTTCAAAATAAGCAGCAAGGAACTGTTAATTAGAAAATCGTTAAAAATATATTTGGCAGTGGGAAAGAAAAGGCCAGAGGGAAGTAAGGTCACATGTGATTCCTGTTACAATGAGATTGATCTCCATTGACGTATAAATCGTAATTACTTACTTCTCTAGCAAAATGCACATAAGCAAACTTACTTAGGGACAGCAGTTGCAGTCAAAGCCAATACTGGTATATTTGATAGGTGACTTCTCAGGGAAGAAAGCTTCCGATAGCTAGGCCTAAATGGGAGGATAAAAAGTCAAGGGACCAAAAGATTTACGCAAGGATTAAATGCATAAACTTAATAAAAGAAAATGAAGACAAGAAGTTAAAAGTTGAAGAATTAAAGACAAATGACAACTCCAATATAGGAAACTTATAGCTTAAAGGTAGAAAGGATAATAGTGAGTAGCAACATTAAGCTAAAGATCCCACTTGAAATGAGTATATGCACATTATAACAGCAAGGCCAATGTGCCTTTGGATCAGAAAGTGTCATTTTGGAACTAGAATGCAAGCATCAAAGAAAGCACTAAATGGCATGGGCTTTGTTGTGTTTTTTTCCAATGCACTTGTACATGCAAAATTCGAGGATGAGAAAGGAGGTGAGATGTCTCAGGCATTTAACACAAAAAGTACAGTGGCACTGGATATTCCAGAAAAATGCTCGTAAAATCTATCTTCTATATTGGAACATACTTCCGTTTTTCATGGAAAAATTATTCTAATTTACAAGCTCAGAGAACCATTAATAAAGCCCATAACATGTCCATAAAATAAACCTTATTTGAACCAAAAAGGACAAAAGAGTGTACTAAATTAACCACAACCACCAACAGCCACGATGGAAGGAGACATGTGGATTGGGAATTCACCTGAAATCATGGCCCCAGGTAGAGATGCAATGTGCCTAGATTTTTTTAAACGAATGATATTAATAGATAAATAGCAAGAGAAACTTCTGACAGAAGTAAATGGAGATGGAGTTAAACCTCATCAATGGCAATGAGATTCAACAATCCTCTGGCATGAATCTTTGTCAGCTTTGACATAAATCCGGATGTTGCTATTAGTTCTGGTGTCACATACAGTAACCTTACAGCTGGCTTCCCAGATTCCAGGTCCTCGTATATCTAAGATTCAAGGGGAAAATGCAGTTATATACATGTGTTGGACCCTTACGTTTCGTTCCATGGTCTGAAATACATTTAAAAGCAATAGGCACACTTCAAATCGTTGATGACTGATACCTCTAGGGCGCCTTTATACTGAACCTTATGAAATGAACATGGAACTTTTGAATCAACAACAATAAAATAGAGCAATCATCCTTAACGGTATGATAAAGAAATTAAATGACCTCTCCAAAGACTCAAAAACAGCAATCTCATATTATGGTTACAGAAGACCTAGCCCATATGAATTTGCCAAGAGCTGTTATTGAATATTTGTGTGCTTTTGTGGAGCACCTCACTGTGGTATACCTAATAGTTCTTTTGTGTTAAATAGGACTAAATAAGTACAGAAGACCGGCAATATACTTATCAATATCACATTTGTGCCAGATGGAATCTGAATGGGGCAGGCCAAGTGGTAAGACAACCGGTTTTGCTCCCTCTATTTGAAAGTTAGATCCTTTCAACCGAAGTTAGAATGTTTCCTCCAGAACACGTATATTCAATGATAAAAAAAGATTGATTCTCTTAGCAATGTTCTATTTAAAGATTCAGAAGTGGTTGTAACAGAGTAGCTTATTCCTAAGATGGATGTGAGGACAGATGTCCACTACTACCACAAGAAAACCACCCTGTATCTTCTAAAGTGGCCCGTCACTTCTCATAAGTAAGGTTAGATATGTTTGATAGAGGGTAGGAAAAAAAAAAGGAAAGTGGAAACACTCAGATGATATATCTTTTAATTCCTTTAGTTCATCCCCTTAAGAAAACTTCAAATCATGACTCATACTAAAGGATCTGCCAGAAATTGTATTTGTAAAATGTAACGACCCGATCGGCCATTTTGAGCATTTGCACTTCGCTCGCTTGTTCTCGGGCATGAGTAGCTCCGTACGATGCATTATGACTTATGTGAATCGTCGGTTTTGGTTTTCAGGTTACTCAAAATTGATTTGGAAGAATGATTCTGAGCTAGAAGCTTTAAAATTTGAAAGAGTTGACCAAGTTTGACTTTTCGAGAATTTGACCCCGGAACGGAGTTTTGATGGTTCTGTTAGGTCCGGATGGTGATTTTCGACTCGGGCGTATGCTCGGATTGGCATTTGGATGTTTCTAGAAAGTTTTGGCACACATTGGCAAAATTAGAAACTTGAAGGTTTGAAAGTTCATAAGTTTGACCGGAAGTTGACTTTGAGGATATCGGATTCGGATTGTGGTTCCTAGAATCGGAATAGCTTCTTCATGTCATTTGGGACTTGTGTGCAAATTTTGGGTTCATTCCGGGATGATTTGATATGTTTCGGCGCGAGTTTTGGAAATGGGAAGTTCAAAGTTCATAGATTTCGGTTTGAGGTGTGATTCGTCGTTTCGATGTTTTTATGTGTGTTTTGAAGCCTCGAATAGGTTTGTGTTATGTTATGTGACTTGTTGGCATGTTCGGACAGGGTCCCGAGGGGCTCGGGTGAGTTTCGGGCGAGGTTCGGAGCATTTTTGGAGATTTTGGCTAAGGCTGGTGGTTGCTGGTTCTGGTGTGACCGCACCTGCGGTTGGTTTGCGCAGGTGCGGTGGCCGCAGAAGCGAAGAAGGGGTCGCAGGAGCGAAAGTGGTGCTGGGTGAGGAAGACCGCAGAAGCGGAGGCTTGGGCGCATATGCGGATGCGCAGGTACGGGGCGAACGATTGCAGGAGTGAGACATTTCGCAGGCGTGGATGGTGGCTCACACCTGCGAGGTCGCAGAAGCGGGTATGATGTCCGCAGGTGCGAGGGTCGAGTCCTAAGTTGATTACGCATAAGCGGGGGTTATGTCCGCACCGGGTAGAGGATATAAAATCGAGGGTTGTGGTCTTTCTTCATATTTTGAGACGTGGGACTCGGATTGAGACGATTTTTGGAGCAAATTTCATCACAAGGATTGGGGTAAGTGTTCTCTACTCGGTATTGATTACATTTCATGAATCTATCTTCATTTTTGGCAATTAGTTGTTGAATCTTAAAGAGGAAATTGGGAGTTTTTGGCCTAAAGATTCATAATATGAATTTTTGAGTTTTGAACATCGAATTGGAGTCGGAATTGAGTGAAACTACTATGGTTGGACTCGTAATTGAATGGGTTGTCGGATTTTGTGAGTTTTGTCAGGTTCCGAGGCATGGGCCGGGGTGTGATTTTTGACCGGTTTTGGGTTTTGATTAAGGATTCTATCATTATCATTTGGAATTGTATCATTGGGCTTTATTTGATGTATTTGAGTTGCTTTTTCTAGTTTTGAACCGTTCGGAGGTCGCTACGCGCGTGATGGCATTCTTGAAGCATCGCTTGGCTTGCTCGGTATTGGAATTGGCTTGTTCAAGGTAAGTAACTCTTCTAAACTTAGTGTTGAGGGTACGAAACCCCGAATTACGTGTTATGTGATTGGTATTGAGGTGACGCACATGTTAGGTGACGGGTGTGTGACGCGTACACCCTGTGAATTGTGACTCTGTTGTTTCCATGGCACTGTATAGTGCCCTATCTTGTTGTTATTTGTGTTGTCACCATGTAATAAAGTAATTGAGCTGCCAATCATGCTAGATATCATCTTAGGCTTTATGTCGATGATATTGGGACCCATAGTGGTCATTTCTTACTGTCATCTCACTGATTTTACTGATATGTTCGTACTCAGTCATATCCATGCACTCATATCATATATCAGTCTCAATTGTTATTTATTGATACATCATATCATTGTTGTCGGGCTAGTTTCATGACACAGAGAGATTGATGACTGAGTGACGCTGAGGGCCTGATGGTGAGAATGTTTATGGGATCGGGCTGCACGCCGCACCATGTTTTACTGATTTATGCCACGATTGGCTTGTTATATCGCTTGGGATGAAGGAGCCCCTCCAGAGTCTGTACACACCTCCGGTGAGCGCAGGTATCTACTGAGTACGAGTGTCGAGTGACGAGTGATTGGGAGGACCGAGTGACTGGGAGGACTGAGTGAATTGATACTCTGAGGGCATGCATATGGCTTTATCACTGAGTTGCATCGCATTTGATATGCACACTTGACATATAGGCATAGAGATGCATTTTTCCTCATGTTGTACGGTATCACGTCATTCATGACCTGTCATACATATTGAATATAAGCATGGAGATGTACTTTCCTCGTGCTATCTGAAAATGAAATGATGAAAAGCTTTTGGGAAAATTTTTACAGTATTCAACTTACTCATATTTTTGGCAAATTTGATAAAAGACTTGAGTTTTTCACTGTTATATATGAAAAGCAGAACTATTTTGCGAAACTATGAAAAGGCTGAGCATTTTATCTCTGAGCTACTTCTTTATTTAATTGCTCTACATCGTTACAAACTTCTGTTGGTTATTGGTGTTGGACCCGACCTATGTTCCAGCTCGTCACTACTTTCAACCTAAGGTTAGGTTTATTACTTACTCAGTACATGGGGTCGGTTGTACTGATACTGCACTTCTTCACATTGCGTGCAGATGTTGGTTGTTGTTGTTGCTGTGTTCGATGGTTGCTGGATTTGAAGAGGTACTTGCGTCCCTTTGGTAGCTGCCTCTTTTGTTCGGGGTAGCCTTAGATTCTAAAATTGTTTATGTACTTTCAAACAGACGATGAATTATTTCATTTCAGTTTTGTATATTCTATTCTTAGACGCTCATGATTTATACTGTCAGTCCTTAGGAAAGGTTTAAGATTCAGATAATTCCTTTGTTTGATTGTCTTATTACTATTATTGGAATTGGGCAGTTATTAGTTGGCTTACCTAGCGGGTTGGGTTAGGTGCCATCACGACTGATGGATTTTGGGTCGTAACATAAAATCACCCCTACGAGTGCTTTTTCAAGCATAAAGGGATATGAACATGCAAATAACTGAACTTCGAAAGGAAAAGAGAGCTCACAGCTAAGGTCATAATCAATCAAGACGCATACTCCACCTATCCCATTTTAGGAGTTATTGTGTAACTACAGACGAATTTAATAAAGTAATTGGCTTGTATATTGCTGAAGAACAAAAATTAAAAAAATGGTTGACAGGTCAGTGTAAGGGTATTGATGTCAAAGGCTCATTTAAGGCACGCTTAAGCTCTGAAGCTCAGAAAAGCTCGAGGAGGGCGCTTCGCCTCGCTTTAGTTGCGTTTCAGTGTAAGGCTGAGTGTCCATGAGTTCTCTCTTGAATCAAGCGGCACTAAACAACAACTATAATCAAAAATAAGTGTATTAGTTGCTAAAGGAAACATTATAAATGAATTTGTTGCTTTGTCTTGAAATACATACAAAATTTTTATTTATTTCCTTCATTTTGCGCCCTTTTTAACTAAAGCACACACTTTAAGTGCGCTTTGCGCTTAAAGCCCAAATAGTCCTAGAACGCTTTTTAGAATTTTTCGCCTTTGACAACACTGTGTAAGGGGATGAACATCACATCGTTATTGAAAACAGTATTACTTAAGCATGTAACCTGAATTACTAATCTTTTGTGTACCTTGGTCTTCCTGACATTAAATACCAATCATCTTAGCACATCCCAAAAGAATGTGTTCGATATAAGTTGCTGGCAAATGATCAAATATCTAGGCAAATGGGATAGGGAGAATGTGATACTGTCAACCATGCTGATCAAAGGATTCAAGAAATCAGCAGCACTATAAAGCCTCAACTGTAAGCTACACCTCTCTTTTCTCCATTATCATTTAATGTATCCGAAGGATTCATACAGACTACAAACAACTTTGTTTTGACTATTATGAAACTAGCATGAGATTGTAGATAAAACATAATTTTTCCCGAAAGAGTATTTTCAAAATCCACTAGCAGCCACTAATCTCACTCCCACAATAACTTGACCATGCTTCAGAAGCTTAGACTTCAAATATCTCTACAAATGTACTAAATTATCCCTATTTACCTTATTTTTCACTTGAACTGTCTGGGTTGATGAAAGAAATTCAGCAGTAATCCCTTTTTCTTTCAAGGCTGACACTTGATTTTCCTAAGCAAGAAAAGGGAAAATTAGAAGACAAAACTATGAAAGTAGATAAACATAAAACCAGAGGCAAGATTCTTATATTATACTTACCATGAGAGCTGAGAACAAATGGCAAACCGATGAAAGGAGTCAATAAGGTGTACTAAAATTTGGAAGCGAGCGAAAAAATAGTATAGCTTGTGCTTTCATCATAAGGTAAAGCCAAACAAATATAATAGAAAGCACCTATCAAAGGGCTAACAACAAGCACAATTCCTGGTTTTGCCAAAGCGGGGATTTGATAGCACATGGACTTCCCACCACCAGTTGGCATAAGGCAAAAGCAATCCCTTCCTACGTATTTTTCACATATTATTAGCACAGTAGAAAGATACCACACCACACTACATCCCATATAATAAAACCATATTTAACCAGCAGAGAAAAAGGTTGATAAGAGAAAACTAAGAACAAAAGGAATACAACCAAAATTTAAAAAAGAAAAACAAGAAGTACAAAGCGAATGTCATACAAGAAAATGCTAAAGCTAGAAATTCTATAACTATAATATCGCCTATGTTGCTCGGACCCTTCAAAATTACTGACCAGTGCGTGTCGGATCCTCCAAAAGCAGTGCATTTTTGGAGGATCCGACACAGGCGAAGCAACATTTTTGGAGAGTCCGAGCAACATAGGATATCACACAAAAATAATGGTTTTCTAACTCAATGCAAAAATATGCTCAACTATGTGAATGTGAAAAGAACCTCACCTGATAAAACAGCTTCAATAGCATCCAATTGTTTCCCCCTGAAATTGGAATGTCCAAAGTGCCATCTCAAAAGCTTGACTAAAGCTTCCTTCCGAATCACCTGCTTCTGAGGTCCACAATTACTTTGTAGTGGTAATGGTGATTTCTTCATTTCCACCACCAAACCTGCAACAACACCCAATTGTTTATTACAATTTGTCTTGCATCCTAATACTCTTGCCCATAAAATTCACTGTGGAGATTCCTTATTTATTTTTTATTTTTTTTAATAAGCCTAACATGCCCAAAATTCCAACTTTGAAATTATCCAACTTCACTTCATACACTTCATAGTGGGCAATAACAGACAGAACCAACACACAAGTGTTATCAAAGGCGCGCTTAATCCCTTAAGCGAGGCTCAAAACATATTAAGCGCTTCGCCTCGCTTAACAGGCGCTTCAGTGCTTCAGTGTTGTCATCAAGGCTCTAAGACATAATTTTCCTTGCCAATGAGCGTAATCCTGAAGAGGTTACACTAAACAATTTATATTTCATTTATCATAAAAAAAATTAATTTCTTTGTCCATATATTTGGTATTCATGCTTATAGATATTAGTCTTGGACTACACATACATATTTGTAGTTTTTCTCCATTTACGCCTTTCTTCGTTAAAGCTAATGCTTTATTTGAGCTTTGCGCTTAAAGCCCCAACATAAGTCAGAGTTTTTTTTACGCTTTTCGCATTTGATAACAGTGCAAAACACACACTGCAAGCACGCAAAACGCACAATTTTTAAATGAAATAGAAACAACCAGGAAATGCCTAGTGGATGAGCTAGAAAATAGCACTACATCGAAATGAGACATTAAAATTCTAAATCGATTCTAAAGAACTAATAAATGGACAAAAAAACAAAATTATTGAAGTGTAAATGATAATCAGAACATCGTAATGGATAATTCAAACATCAAGTTGCATAAGATGAAACTGAACCTTGATAAGATAAACTCCAGCAAAAGAAGCCGAACGGAGGGTTTTACCGGGAAAGCGGAGAGTATATAAATGAGAAAGGAAGAAATTCGGAGAATTTGAAACAAGGGTTGTAATTTGTAAATTGGATATTGATCAGGGGTATTTGAGACAATTGTAATTTCAGTGTAGCTTGCTTTGTCCTCCGAAGGCAAATTGGTCCCTTGTAAGCGGTTATTTCCAATTACAAACCTTAAGTTAGGAAAAACTAAAAAATGATACAGCCAACCCTCTCTAAAAATTCTTGTTTGTTCCGACAATTTTTGATTTTTACAGTGAATAACTGCTATAACAATATTTAATGTATAAATATTTTTGGGCTGTTATAGATCCAAAAATAAATTATTTTTCCTTTTGTAATGTTACATATAAAAGATAAGAAAATTCTTTAAATTTAAAATCTCAAGAGATATGCATATTTCACTAGTTAAATTTTGAAAAGAAACATACATTACGAATAAATTCATAACTAAAAGTATAAAGATTTAAACTCTAAGGCAGACATTTTAAAGCTACCTAAATAAATAATTGTTTTCAAGATTGATTGAATAACTTTGTAATCGTAGATTGTTTCGTAGATTTCATTCTCTTGCTCGATATAACGCTTGTATTGGCGAAGATTCATGTCCAAATTTTCATCAAAAAAACATGCAATAGCTTTTTCTTGAAGACAATCTAAGAGTTCAACAGTTAAATTTCTTATCTAATTTTTTTTTTAAAATTTGTCCAACAGAAAAGATATCATGTGCAAATCTTCAAATGTTATATCTTATGCAAGATAGAAACATTGTTTAATAAAAAGAACTGCGTGCATATTTTTAGAATTAATATTATTAATCTTAAAGATTCTATATGGATATCATAGAGGGGTAACTTTACAAAGAGCGTTATGCTATAAATATCGTTGTTGATGTTATAGGTAAAAAGTTATTATAGAGAGGTAAAATATAACTGAAAAACTCGGTTATGAAGAAAATTAGACTTTTTATATTGAATGGCTATTATATAGAGATGTTGTTATAGAAAGGTTTGACTGTAGTATAATATTTTGAATTCAGTTTTAAATTTAACAATAGCAAATTGCAGTTTGAAGTAAGGGCCTTGAAATAATTATCAACGGTTTAGCATGCGATTGAGCAATTGAAAAATTCTAAATATACTCCTAAATAATTTTAAAGGTCTAAATATATCAAAATGTTTTAATGTTCGGAGGTATATAAGATAATGGTGGAGGCTTTTATGAGCCAATAGGTTAACGAACGGCATATAAAGTCGAATCCAATATATTAAGAATTATTTTTTAACATGTTTTTTTGTAATTGCGTTTCTCTATATGTATTGTTACGTTGGTTGGAGCTTATCGAAAAAATGTTAGAATTAATGATTTATGTATAATTTCTATTTGAATGATAACACATAGACACCTAATGTTACAATCCATATTCACGTACGTTAGCTCATGTCGTAAGTTAGTCGACGTAAATCTGAGAAGAAACTATCTTTGAGATGATAAGAATTAATCATATTGGTCTTAAATGATATAAGGGTGTATAAGAGTGGTTAACAAGTATTAGAAGTTAAACGAATAAAGGATGTTGTAACTCGTATTTTCGGGTAAATCTAGAGGTGCTTAATATTCTCAGGAGGTCTTGTTTAAGGTATTTGAATCATACAATATCCGTATCATAAGGCTTGTAATCAAACGAGTTATGAAACAAAAGTCGACAAAAGTTGTCGCAACTTATGTTCATAATTTTACTTAAACTTTAGGTCAAATATTACTAAGTTTTCCCCTCAATTTACTTGGAATTACGGGGTGATCTACCTACCAAATTGAAGATCTATGAGTCTAATTTCCATCGCATTAAACCATTTGTAGATACGATCTCAGAGTAGAGAGATATTCGCATTTTCGCGAGACTACGCCAAGCAGCTCTCTATGGGCCCCACATAGGCGGTTTAAGACATATGGATATATATATATATATATATATATATATATATATATATATATATATAAAAGATGTTTCAACCCCATTTTAAGTCACTTTTTCAATGTATTCGGACCTTAAAACCCTAAAAACTCTCTCTCAAGGTTCTCTCATAATTCAAGATCCAAACAAAGGGCAAACAACACAAATCAAGTGTCGGGAATCCCGTGGCGCTAGTAAGTTTCTTGTTTTTCTTGTTGTTGCTGATTTTTGTGTTGTTCCAGCTCGTGTGCGAGGTTGTTTGTCACGCCCAAAACCTGGGGAAGCGTGACTGGCACCGGTGTCGCGCTGGCCCGAGCGAACTACTCTGTAACTCATTCGTTCCTTTTGTAATTATTATGGGCCAACATGGCCACAACTCGTAATGTATAACTATACATGGGCAAACACTGTATCAATGAACCATCATTCATAAAACATGAATACATATGGGCCGTCAAGGCCTCTGACATACTGTACATAATAAACATGTATCTACAAAGCCTCTAAGATTATTTGACATCAAATGGGACAGGATACCGTCCTACACATAAGTATGTAGCAAAATTCTAGACACTATGATTTATAGGCTTGGCTGCACTCCGAATGAGATGGAGTCTTGCCGATCATTCGCTGAACGCTGACCTCGTCTACTATGAGAGATCGTCAAACTTATTATCTATACCTGCAAGCATGAATGCAGCGTCCCCGACAAAAGGACGTCAGTATGAATAATGTACCGAGTATGTAAGGCGAAACTGAAACATAACAGTAAATCAACATTAATTAAGGACATGGAAGAAACATGGAGCAAGGGACTCAACCTGTAAGTCTGGATAGCTCTGTAAACCATGAAATAATTATAGTATCATGCATATGCATATAACTGTCATGTCGTGCATAGGTACATGTTTCATAACATCATCAGGTCTTTGAGTGCATCCCATCATATCATCTCGGTCACTGTGGGCAAAATCATCAACGTATACCAGCTGATCAGGTGGTGGTGCGTACATAACGTCATAACCTTTCCATATATATATATATATATATATATATATATATACGCGTATATAACGCCATTTGTTCATGGGTCAATGTGCATGTATGAATATATGAAATGCATATAAAATACGTTAATAAAATTTTTCGGAACGTCATAAGACCATTAATTATTGCTTTTCCTCTTCTTTGTTAATCATTTTTGTCCTTATTCTTTTCCTCTCCCCTTTTTAATTATATGGTACTATTAATCATTTCATATAACTAGCTATTGTTCAGCTCCATTTGTGTTTTAGATTAAATCTATCAAATGTTGTCCAACAAATGTATAATTCACCCAAACCCGCTCAAAGGTTAATGTACTCGTCGGTGTAACCCAAATCCATCCTTCCAAAACATTGAGTTAACTTGGGTTATGGTACTACTTCAAATCATATCAATAAGAGAGTTTGTAAACATAGAATAAATATTTAAAAATAAATAGTTAAAATGGCATACCTTTTTTTGTATGACAATTATGTTTAAGTAGGTCCATTTTGTAATTAAAGATTAGAAAAAATCCAAACAAATAGAATAAAAACTCCACTAGTGCAAGAAGATTATAACCCATTTCTCACCCATATTTCATAATAAATATTTAGATATTTCTTGAGTTAAAGAAAAAAAAAATCTTCCTACCTTTTCCCTTTTAAAATTTTGAGGTGAGTGTTTGGTGTTGGATTTTATTCATTGCTCTACATCTTGTAAGTGTAGTTGGCAAATTAATTACACGACTACTACTCTATCCATTGCTACGACGGGTAGTTAGAGCAGTCAATACTTGAAGTTGGCTATATATAGTTGCTACACAAAAAGGTTCACTCACGTTGGATCCCGTGTTTACATTAAGATTATAAAATATGATATCAGTATGCTAGAATAACTTTTACTACTATTACTTAACCATAAAACAAACTTTATCAATTTACCTATTTTTTGAAACCCATGAATAGACGATAGAATAATAAAATATATGGGAGTTCAAGAACATAGGCATTTTTAATACTTCTAAAAATAGAGTCATTTATGGAAGTTGTTCATTTGTTCGTCTCGTTCGTGTCATATAGATCATGTCAAAAAGAAAGAAGGGATAGTCTTAACATACCTGAAATAGAAAAAAATCATGTGCTATTATTGGGAAGAATTATACCATACTCCCTTACAATCAAAAAATCTCGTTGCTATTATAATATGGAATGACTATTGTCCTTGGCTTTGTATTCCGTGTTATTTATTTGCCGGATGAACTTTGACATTTATTCAACATAAGAGCGGGGAATTTTCCGCAATGGGCGAAAGCCTGACGGAGCAATGCCGCTTCGCGCCAAGCAAGACCGCCCTTGTCCCTTTCCTTCCTCCATTCCGCCTCCTTCTTTGCTTTGTTCCAATAGAGTCTAAGGCAAGCATTCCGAGACAAAGCTTGGGTCGTCGAACTAAAGAATCTCAGCATTGGCCATAAAAACGCGTTTGAAGGCCTGTTTCTGGGACCGATAGGGAGAGGTCTAAAACTGAAATTTCTGCTATATCAAGGACAAGACACGACTCAGACCCCGGTAAATTTGATCTTCATTGACCTTGTTGTCCGCAGATCAATTACTCTCCTTTGACGGTGAAGTAGTATCGCCCACATATGTATTTGGTTTCTTGATATTTATTTCAGATAACATTTCTTTGCCTTTTGGCATTTTATATAACTTACATAAAGAATTGTATTAATCCAAGTCAAGTGTAGGATAAGTATTAAGCCACCTCTTTCCAAGTGTTGTCTTATAGATTGCCCAAAGCCTACTCATGTCCAATTCTCTTTTACTTGCTACCATATGGAGGGGCATTGTCCCTCCTATAATTATCCACAAATCTTTAATTACATGGTTAATCTTTTATTATAGTAATAATTATTCAGTTATTCACATAATTAGAAATTATCTCAATAACAACAAATCCAGTTTAATCCTAATATGTGGGGTTTGGGGAGGGTAGTCTGTACGCAAATCTTACCCCTACCTAGTGCATGTAGAGAGACTGTTTCCAATAGACCCTCGGCAAAAAAATAAAATAAAAAAATAAAATACAAATAAATTAGAAATTATCTCAAATTACGTAAAATACTACTCACTTTTAATACACTTTGCACACCCTTCTATTATGGCCACGTGGTACCATGTAAAATAAATTCATTATTATTTCATGTAAAAATACATATATTTTCTCAACTTATAATTTTCCTAATCTCATATAAAGAGTACAAATTTTCATACACTTAATTTTTAAAATAGTAATAAGATAACCTTCTTTTCTTGTGAATAAAATAATTTATATCTTTACAATAAAGAAAATCTCATAAACTTTTCTCATATTATGTGTATAATTTAAAACATATTCGAAAGTTGTAATATTAATAACGACATAAAATCATATTTTTCAAACCATTTATTTTTTCTTCACAAAAATGTTCCACTTAAAATACCATATAATATATATATATATATATATATATATAACGGTATCAAGGTTGTTAAATTTACGGGGTGTAACATTGTTTTAAGTGGTTTATGTTCTGTAAATACACCCTCATGTTTTTAATATCAACCCTAGGTCATTTCAAGTCTTCTAAAGTGATTCTAGTGTGGAAAATCCATAATTGATTGCTAGTTTCGCTTCCTTGTTCTTGTGGCAGCATTGGAGGGATATTCCGTGGAAAATTAAGGTTAAACTGGAGTTGTTTTTTCTGTTTAAAGGCAAGGAACCTCTTACTCTACATGTATTTAAGATTATCCAAGTTGCGGCTAAGTTGTTGAAGCTAGAACTTGTGAAATATATTTCGAAACGCTTGGTAGTAATGTTGTTTGTTGGTGGACTATTTTGGGAGGCAAAATATTATTATTATTGATGTTGTTTGGGTTGTTTGGTATTTTTTTTTTTACTTGCGTGAAGTCATATAAATAGGAGAGGTGATGTTCGTTTCATCGTAAAATAGGTTGTGGTCGATACATAATAGTTACGACGCTTAAACGGTGATGATAGTATCATTTCTCTTATTGTAGACTAATTAGTCATAACATTTGCATAGCTTGAGGTTGGGCAGCATATACAAGGTATGTAAGGCTATCCCTTTTACTTTTTTTGCACGACTCCGATTGTACATAATGCAATGAACGAGCTTCCAAAGATACTCTACTCTTAGAAGCTAGTAATACTTACATTGTTTCCCTTCTTATGACACAATTGATGTTGAGGTTGCTTCTCTTATTCTTATGTTATCAATGTTGTTGGTACTTCCTGAATCTCATAAGATTCATTATGAAGAGTTAGTTCTAATAATGTGTACGGAGGATAACAACCTTACTTCACTGAAAGGTTCAGAATGTGATTCCAATGAGTCCAACATGTATTATATGTATGTATCAATTTTACTCTATCGAGTCGCGCTATAGTCGGTCGGGTACAACACTTATTGTGCAACCACTAATCAATTAGATTTTACCGAGCTACACGTGGTCGGGTACGATTCTACCGAGTTTTATGATGGCCGGATACGTTTTACCTAGCCTATTACGGCGGGGTACGATATGATGATTGTCGCGCCCCCTTTTTCTCGCGCGAAATCGGGGTTTCGACATTTCTGAGACAGCTTCCTTCCTTTTGGGATGTGATATGGGATTTGAAAAGTCTCCACCTAATGGATTAAGGTGCGTTAGGGCACCTAGAGTAATTAACTCATGAAACTAGTTTGCATCACCAGAGATTGGATAAGGGCTCGAAATTACCTTGAGGGGAAAGTGTTAGGCACCCCTCGAGGTCCACAACGGTGGGTCCCAGCCGAACTTAGTTAAGCAAATTAGTCTTTAAAGGAAAATAAAGCAATTTAGATTTCACCACCTAGTTAAATAAAGGTAATTGTACGCCCAATAAAGCTTAGCCATGAATAGGCCGAAATGGTCTCGCGAAGCCGGTCCCCGGAATCCCAGCGACAAAGTCAAACTTAGATTGGCCTGCTTAAAGCTAGCTTTCTAACTCTTTAATTGATAAATAGAACTAGATCTCGACCTGACTTTCTCACACTAAGAGGACATGCAGACTTTTTGGCTTGAAGACTAACTTGGAAACCAGGCTTTCGCCCTCTAACCCAGCTTTCAAAGAAAACTGTCTGAAACAACTGCTATTATTTTAAAACAGGAATTAAAGGGGTCCTAAGTTTTTTAGCCTATTAGGATCATTTCCATGCAATTCTTGGTAACTTTCCCTAGGTGGGGTGCTACACATAGTATTAGCGCACAAGTCATCACCTCATTTACTACCCAATTACTATCTTTCAGTTTTTACTTAAGCATTCTAGTAGCTTCTAACTCGTGCCTTATGTGTGCACTACTCGTCCCTTACCTATGGTCCTGGAGGTGTTTAAGACCTCTATTTAAAGTAGTTCTAAACTGACCTAGGTTGCTTAAAATGAGAAAAAGCTAGGCGACAAACAAAATTCAAATAGGACTGTCACAGATGAGCAACTAAAGGCTCATGTTAACCTCCACAAATAGTCAACAAATGCACGCAGTTCAATCAGCAAATTTCATGAATTTAGGATCCTATAGGCAAGATATCTAGATGAGCAGAAACAGAATGTAGAGAAGCAGTTTGTTTAAGGCGAGCATCG
>ML374677.1:25767-36912 GCA_005239525.1 Nicotiana knightiana | reverse complement strand
CCCCCCCCCCCAGCTTTTACTAATAACCCCAGATCTGTTATTACATAGATTATTATATTATCACATCCCAATATGAATGAATTACATAGTGAAAATCATTACACTATAGGGAGATTTAGCAGGCCCAATGTTAACCTGGAAACCAGGCCTTCAAGCAAACCAAGTTTGTAGTATACAATGGTCCATCCACGATACGCAAAATTGGGCTTTTGATGTGTCAAAGTTCCCAAGGGCCTCAGGGACCCTGGGCAATGCTCACACCAGAACCTTACTCAGAACAACAGTTTGTAAAAGATTAGAAGACCAGTCCCAATGTGTCAGAGTTCAGAGGAGTCTCAAGGACCCTAGACAGTGCTCACATTGGAAGTGGTAGGAATCTAGATAACTAAGAGTAGAAGTTTGAAAATAGTATATAAGGGGTAGGGCAGTTTTATAAAACAATNGACTCCGATTGTACATAATGCAATGAACGAGCTTCCAAAGATACTCTACTCTTAGAAGCTAGTAATACTTACATTGTTTCCCTTCTTATGACACAATTGATGTTGAGGTTGCTTCTCTTATTCTTATGTTATCAATGTTGTTGGTACTTCCTGAATCTCATAAGATTCATTATGAAGAGTTAGTTCTAATAATGTGTACGGAGGATAACAACCTTACTTCACTGAAAGGTTCAGAATGTGATTCCAATGAGTCCAACATGTATTATATGTATGTATCAATTTTACTCTATCGAGTCGCGCTATAGTCGGTCGGGTACAACACTTATTGTGCAACCACTAATCAATTAGATTTTACCGAGCTACACGTGGTCGGGTACGATTCTACCGAGTTTTATGATGGCCGGATACGTTTTACCTAGCCTATTACGGCGGGGTACGATATGATGATTGTCGCGCCCCCTTTTTCTCGCGCGAAATCGGGGTTTCGACATTTCTGAGACAGCTTCCTTCCTTTTGGGATGTGATATGGGATTTGAAAAGTCTCCACCTAATGGATTAAGGTGCGTTAGGGCACCTAGAGTAATTAACTCATGAAACTAGTTTGCATCACCAGAGATTGGATAAGGGCTCGAAATTACCTTGAGGGGAAAGTGTTAGGCACCCCTCGAGGTCCACAACGGTGGGTCCCAGCCGAACTTAGTTAAGCAAATTAGTCTTTAAAGGAAAATAAAGCAATTTAGATTTCACCACCTAGTTAAATAAAGGTAATTGTACGCCCAATAAAGCTTAGCCATGAATAGGCCGAAATGGTCTCGCGAAGCCGGTCCCCGGAATCCCAGCGACAAAGTCAAACTTAGATTGGCCTGCTTAAAGCTAGCTTTCTAACTCTTTAATTGATAAATAGAACTAGATCTCGACCTGACTTTCTCACACTAAGAGGACATGCAGACTTTTTGGCTTGAAGACTAACTTGGAAACCAGGCTTTCGCCCTCTAACCCAGCTTTCAAAGAAAACTGTCTGAAACAACTGCTATTATTTTAAAACAGGAATTAAAGGGGTCCTAAGTTTTTTAGCCTATTAGGATCATTTCCATGCAATTCTTGGTAA
Organism: Nicotiana knightiana; assembly: GCA_005239525.1. Taxonomy (NCBI): domain Eukaryota; kingdom Viridiplantae; phylum Streptophyta; class Magnoliopsida; order Solanales; family Solanaceae; genus Nicotiana; species Nicotiana knightiana. The sequence goes on along the minus strand of ML374677.1, from coordinate 35,361 downwards.
CTTTCCCTAGGTGGGGTGCTACACATAGTATTAGCGCACAAGTCATCACCTCATTTACTACCCAATTACTATCTTTCAGTTTTTACTTAAGCATTCTAGTAGCTTCTAACTCGTGCCTTATGTGTGCACTACTCGTCCCTTACCTATGGTCCTGGAGGTGTTTAAGACCTCTATTTAAAGTAGTTCTAAACTGACCTAGGTTGCTTAAAATGAGAAAAAGCTAGGCGACAAACAAAATTCAAATAGGACTGTCACAGATGAGCAACTAAAGGCTCATGTTAACCTCCACAAATAGTCAACAAATGCACGCAGTTCAATCAGCAAATTTCATGAATTTAGGATCCTATAGGCAAGATATCTAGATGAGCAGAAACAGAATGTAGAGAAGCAGTTTGTTTAAGGCGAGCATCGAGACCTATCAATTTTCCCACTGATTTGATTATTTTCTGAATCTGGGCAAATTTCAAGCAGCAAGAGATCACAGTTTTAGGCCCAAAATTCTTAATAAACCTACAGGTTTGCCTAAGTGATAACCAAAACAGAATCCTATAGGCATGTTATTTATAACTGTTAATTATAGACCTATAACAGCGATTTACTGATTTTAACAGTCCTATAGGCATGATTTCTAAGTGTTAAAACTGATTACAAGCATGATTTCTAAATTTACAACTGATTTACCTCATATGCATGCTATTTATTAGTTTAAATTCATAGACATGATTTATAAGTGTTGAAATTGATTCCTTTTATTCATGTAGGCATGGTATATAAGTTGAAACTGATTTTTTTATTTTATATAGGCATAATATTTATTAATCACATTGGGGCAGAATTTTTAAAGTAAATTGCCAGGAAAGTTTATTAGCTCAAACAAATAGAATCATATATACATTACCACTAATGCACATTGAGATTAGAAATATGTGTTGATCCTATGAACATGGATTANAAAAGATTAGAAGACCAGTCCCAATGTGTCAGAGTTCAGAGGAGTCTCAAGGACCCTAGACAGTGCTCACATTGGAAGTGGTAGGAATCTAGATAACTAAGAGTAGAAGTTTGAAAATAGTATATAAGGGGTAGGGCAGTTTTATAAAACAATTTTTTTTCCAGGAGCAAACAGAAACAGAACTCCACCTAGACAAGCAGAATCCAAACAGATTGGCATTGATTCGAACATAACTATTATACTAGTAATTAAAGAAATCACAAAAAGAGTAAGGACACTTGGGTTACAAAAAAAAACTGATTCTCCACACATGCTTGCAATATCTAAACATGTTCAGAGTAGGGAACATATAACTGAATCAAACAAAGTTTTCACATTACTGAAGATTACTTAGTTCATTAATTACCACTAGGTGAGGCCATATATACATGTATTAAACAAACATGATGAAGTTTGAAGTATCTAAACAAACAAACACATAGAACATGAACTAAAGCATACTAGTCTAGAAAGAGGTAAACATAAACCATGGATCAGACATAAACATGCTAAAGTAAGCACATAGAACATAGTAGGTTAACAGGAATTGAGGCATGCTAGTTGAGAAAGAAATAAACAAGAACTATATGGCAAACAAAAGCATATCGAGGTTTAAAATAAACTAATCATATAATTCTCATGGAACATAACAAGATAATAAGAACTAAGGCATAGTAGTTGAGAAAGCGATGGTTAGGAATCAGATATCCAAACAGAAGTATGTCGAGGTCTATAATAAACTGACTACATAGCATATATAATAGAACAAAATAACAGGAATTAAGGCATACCAGTTAGGGAGAGAGTAAACAGGAAAGAGATGGCAATTTGAATCCAAGAGTCTAGCCTTGCTTTTAGCCGGGTAGACAATGCAGCAAATCAGAGTGATAGAAATAAATCAAGTGTGTGTAAGTGTAGGTTTGTAAGAGTGAGCTTGCGTCTCAGCGTGTTTGAAAATCAGAACAATGAAAGGTTTATATAGCATACAGTAGAGTAAACTAAATATGGCAGGCAAATAAATGGCACACAAATAAGCTATGCAAAAATCAATTAATCAATCAATACAAATAAATTAATAGAAAAGAATCACGGAAGTATCACTTAGATCAAGGAGAATCAATTAGCAGCCAATATTGAGGTTTAATAAGGTAAGCAATAAGTCCATAGATCACTTATAGGTCGGTCATAACAATCAAATCCCAGAAACCAGGCTAGTAATATAATTAAGGAAGGTAGTACCAATTATGAATCACATATGAGGAAAGAATAGGTAAAAATCTTTCAGAGAGATATCAGTTTTAAAAAGAAGTACAATTTTAAACCCTAATTAAGCAAGTAAATCAGTTTAATTAACAGCCAAAGTAAATGGGCAAGCATTATAGCAAGCAGTAGAATAATTAGAAACCTTAGGACATAAAGACATAGAGATGAAAATCAGTCAAAAAAGTAAAGGAAGAAAATCGGAGTTAAACACTTAAATGTTTTAAAACATTTTTGCAGAAACTTCTTTAATTTTTTTTTTGAAACCCTAGCTTTTAAGGGGAAACGAAAATCAATTAACAATGATAGGAAAAAACAACATAATCTTAAAGGAAAAGTAACAAACAAACTCAAACCGTTTCAGATCTAAAGAGATCTGAACGGATTTAGCCAGAAATAGTTAGGTTATGTAAAAAAAAAAATTAACAACAGTGAGAAAAATCTGGTTTGAACCAGAGATTTGAAGCCATAAACACGAAGGTCGTAGTACTCACAGACATAGGAATGAACACATACGGATTCATTGAGAACATGAGGGATTGAACCAAATCTGGTTCGAATCTCTTTGATATTCCATCAAGCAATACGAAAATCATAACATCGGTAAAGATAGAAGGTCGGGTAAGGCCTGAAATTGAAGAGAAAACCCATGAATTAAAGGGGTTTCAGTGACGGTAGGCTAAGGTTAGGAGGAGGAGGGTGAGAGAGAAGAGAGGAGGAAGGGGTTTTAAAGGTGGTCATTTTGGAAGAATGGGTAGGGTTTTGGGGTCGTTTGGTTAATTAAAAATGGAAAGAATATCAAGATTAATTCTAGGCTGGGGAGGGTATGGATCAGGGTTATGGGTTAATAGGTTAATTTAATTGGGTTGCGGTGAAAATTGGGCTAAGGTCCGAAAATCAAATTAAAAGAGGCTATATATTAAATACCCAATTAGTTTGATAAAATAATTTATAGAAATAGTTAATAAATGATGAAAAATGCTATTTGTGCATGAATATGATTTAAAATAATTACTTAATATTATAAAAATATGAAAGATCATTTTCATGTAAAAATAAAGCAATTATACATATGTGGGCTATTATTGCAAAGTTTTTGCAATTATAACCTAAAGATATAAAGATAATTATGCATAAAATAATTAAAGCTTAATATAAATATAAATAATAAAATTAAGCAATAAATTATTATAAAATCATTTGTGATGCAATTAGTAATTGTTTAGATAATAAAATGCTGGGATAAATTAATTAAAAATCTTTTAAAATTACAAAAAATTATGAAAAAATACTAGTTGATGCTTATGCATTATTTTGAAAAATATATATGTATTTTGAAAATATATAGGGAAAAATTGGGTGTCAACAATGATGATGATTCCACAGAGGCGTATGTTTTAAAAGTTTATGTGTATATATGTATGTATCATGCATTTCATATCAGTAGCCCTCAGAGGTACCTAGATGTTACAGGTTGTATATTCTCTATCCATATTTACATTACTGTTCTTACTTATACTTTCCTGCCTTACATACTCAGTACTTTATTCATACTGACGTACTTTTTATTTGTGGACGATGCATGTCGTTCTGCAAGTCCCGATAGACGGGTAGACGCAGCTCCCCCACCACAGTAGGTTACCTAGTTCAGCAGTTATTGGCGAGATCCCTTCCCCGGACTTGCTGTGGTCTTGGTATGTATTTTTGTTATAGACAATATGGGTATGTCGGGGCCCTGTTCCGGCAATGTTGCAACACTTATGTTCCTTTAGAGGCTCATACACAGGTGTCGGCTCATGTATGTTTTGGAATGCCTTGTCGGCTGATTTTTGTTGTATAGTCTTTTATGGCAGCGTGGTAGCTTGTACCTTATATATAGTTTCTTGACAATCTTGTCATCCCATGTTATGCATGTTCATGCCATTATCTTTCATTGTTGGTTGTTCATGATCTATGTCTACCCTTTATATTGATCTCGTCGGCCCTTAAAGACAATAAGGAAGGTTAGATAAAATGTACGTTGGTGATCGGAAAGTATGGCCCGGGTGCTAGTCGTGACCCTCCAGTTGGGTCGTGACAAACTTGGTATCAGAGCAAGTTTGTCCTGGGGGGTGTCTATGAACCGTGTCTAGTAGAGTCTTGATTATGGAAGTGTAGTGCGCCACATTTATAACCAGGAGGCTACATGACATATAGGGTTGTTACCTTCTTCCTGAATCTAAATCGTGCGTAGAGTTGAGTCTTAAGTGTTCATCTCTAATATTCACCTTGTTTTCTTTCAGCGATGCCTTCGACTAGGAAGCAAGCGATTAGTAGACGACTTGATACAACTGCGGGAGAGGGTACTAGTCAAGTGCCTCCAGCCAGAGCAGGCCAAAGTGAGGCTTAGAGTGAGATGCCGTCTCATACCTCATCTACTCTGTCTCCTCCAGAGGATATCAGGAGGCACCCAGTACCTCCAGTTCCTCTGTCTGGCACTACAGACCACGATATACGCAGTACGGTGCAGTTGTTGACTAGCTTGGTAGTTGCTCAGTCTCAGAGGCAGAATATCGGTGCTGCTGATAAATCGGTTAGCACGAGAGTTCGTGATTTTATTAATCTAGGTCCTCGAGTGTTTACCGGATCAGACACCAAGGAGGACCCGCAGACTTTTATTGACCAGGTTCATTGTACACTGCGGGTTATGCATGCTAGTGATACTGAGGCAGTAGAGTTGGCTTCTTATCGGTTACGGGATTTAGCGGTTTTCTGGTATGATAGTTGGGAAGATCCAGGGGTTCAAATGCTCCTCCAGCTGTGTGGAATGAATTTTCTGAGGCCTTTCTTCGTCACTACCTGCCAGTTGAGATACGACGAGCTAGAGTTGATAAGTTCTTGAACCTTCGACAGGGTAATATGAGTGTACGAGAGTATAGTATGCAGTTTGATTCTTTAGCAAGGTATGATCCCCGTATGGTGGATGAGAGATAGGGTGCACTTGTTCGTGAACGGGTTAGGACCACATCTGATAAATGAGTGCACGACAAACTCCTTGGTAGAGGGCATGAATATTTCTTGTATTCAGGCTTATGCCTAAACCCTAGAGGATCGTAAGCGTCAGCAAAGGGCAGATAGGGAGCAGGATAGGGGCCAACATAATAAGGCAAGATTTGCAGGGTATTATAATGACTTCATAGGCAGTATTAGGCTCTAGTCTTCGAGGAGTTTAGCGCCACCTGTAGCTAGTGCTCCTCCACAGTTTCAGAGGCCTCAGTATGATTGATTTACCTATTCTAGTCCAGGTCAGAGTTCGCGAGCATCGGGCTCGCAATATCATAGGGATACTAGTAAGACGAGACTCCCACCACCCCGTTGTGATAAGTGCGGTAAGGCCCACTTTGGACTGTGTCGTCGAGGTTCTGATGTGTGATATTCTTGTGGACAGTCTGGCCATATGATGCAGGATTGTCCTAACAGAGGAGGTGGTAGTATAGCTTAGGTGACTGGATCAATGTCTGGTTCTTCCTCATCAGTTCGACCTCCAACACGGGGTTTTCAACAGTCGACAGTTCTTGGTAGAGTAAGAGGTACAATGCCGAGTTCGAGTGGTGCTCAAAATCGAACCTATGCTCTAGTAGGTTAATAGGATCTCGAGTCATCTCTGAATGTTGTTACAGGTACATTGTCTTCTCTTATGATGTATATGCGCTGATTGATCCGGGATCTACATTATCATATGTTACACCCTTTGTGGCTAATAAGTTTGGCGTTGAACTTGAATTGATAAGTAAACCACTTGTGGTATCCACTTCGATAGGAGGTTCTTTGATTGCTAGAAGGGTATATAAAGGTTGTACTGTGATGATTTGTAATCGTCAAATCTCGGAAAATTTATTTGAGTTAGAAATGGTTGATTTCGATATGATAATAGGAATGGATTAGTTTGCCTCATGCTATGCAAATGTTGACTGTCGTACAAAGATGGTTAGGTTTCAGTTTCCTGGTGAACCCGTCATTGAATGGAAGGGGAACATTGCTACGTCGAAAGGTATGTTTATTTTCTATCTTAAGGCAGGGAAGACGATCTCAAAAGGTTATATTTATCATCTCGTTCGTGTTAGGGATGCGGAGGCGAAGCCGCCTACTCTACAATCAATCCCCGTGGTCAATGAGTTTCCAGATGCTTTCCCAGATGAACTCCCAGGCCTTTCTCCTGAAAAGGAGATTGAGTTTAGCATTGATGTGTTGCCTGAAACCCAACCGTTCTCTATCCCTCCATACAATATAGCCCCGACAGAGTTGCGAGAGTTGAAGGCGCAATTGAAGGACTTGCTGGATAAAGGCTTCATTAGGCCTAGCACTTCACCTTGGGGTGCGCCAGTCTTGTTCGTGCGGAAGAAAGACGGGTCGTTAAGGATGTGTATCGATTATCGACATATGAATAAGGTTACTATAAAGAACAAGTATCCACTTCCAAGGATTGACGACCTATTTGACCAGCTCCAGGGTGACAAGTATTTCTCCAAGATTGACTTATGTTCTGGGTATCATCAGGTGAGGGTTAAGGAGAAAGATATTCCAAAGACGACCTTCAGGACAAGATATGGGCACTTTGAGTTCTTGGTGATGTCGTTCGAGCTAAAAAATGCCCCAACAACTTTTATAGATCTCATGAATAGTTTATTCATGCCCTATCTTGACGTGTTCGTTATCGTATTCATTGATGACATTCTGGTGTATTCTCTTTAAGAGGCGGAACATGCGAGCCCCTTGCGGATAGTAATACAGACCCTTCAGGATCATAAGTTATATGCCAAGCTCTCCAAATGTGAATTATGGATGAAATCAGTAGCATTCCTTGGCCATGTGATATCTGACGAGGGTATTAGTGTCGACACTCATAAAATCAATGCAGTAAAGAATTGGCCGAGACCTACAACACCGTCAGAAGTCCGCAGCTTCCTGGGGCTAGCAGGATATTATAGGCGGTTTGTAGAAAGGTTTTCCTCTATATTAGCACCATTGACTAAGTAAACACAGAAAGCTACCAAGTTCCAATGGTTTGACTCTTGTGAACGTAGTTTTCATGAGCTAAAGAATAGATTGACATCTGCACCAGTGCTCACTCTCCCAGAAGGAACAGAAGGTTATGTGGTATATTGTGATGCCTCAGGTATAGGTTTGGGGTGCGTATCGATGCAACGTGAGAAGGTGATTGCTTATACATCAAGACAATTGAAGAAACATGAAAAGAATTACCCGACTCATGATTTGGAATTGGTTGTAGTAATATATGCTTTATAGATATGGCGGCACTACTTATATGGCGTCCATGTTGACATCTACATAGATCACAAAATTTTACAATACATCTTCAAGCAGAAGGAGTTCAATTTGAGGCAGCGTAAGTGGCTTGAATTACTGAAAAACTACGACGTCGAGATATTGTACCATCCCAGTAAAGCCAATATTATGGCAGCCGTTCTCAGCCGTAAGTCAATAGGAATCTTAATACACATTGAGACAGGTAGACTAGGGTTGACCAAAGAGCTTCACCAGCTGGCCAATATGAGAATCAGATTGTTCGACTATGATGACGAATGTGTTACTGTACAGAATACAACAGAATCATCTTTGGTAGCCGAGGTAAAAGCACAACAATATGATGATCCTACCTTAGTAAGATTGAAAGAGTGCATTCAACGGTGTAAGATTATAGCTTTCGAGATCGGAGGAGATGGGTCACTGAGATACCAGGGCCGAGTATGTGTGCCTAGTGTGTCAGGGTTTTTGAGAGAAGATTATGATTGGGATTCATCAGTCTCGATATTCTATCTATCCCGGCTCGACAAAGATGTATCGTGACGTTAATGAGAAGTATTGGTAGGATAACATAAAGAAGTCTATTGCAGAATTTGTAGCCTAGTGTCCTAATTGTCAACAAGTAAAGATCGAGCATCATAAACTCGGTGGATTGATTCGGGATATAGAGATTTCGACCTGAAAATGGAGGTGATTAATATGGACTTCATTATTGGATTACCCCACTCTTATCATAAGTTTGACTCCATCTGGGTGATCGTTGATCGACTTACAAAATCTGCCTATTTTCTGCCAGTTAAGACAACTTACACGACTGAAGATTATGCGAAGTTGTATATCAAGGAGATTTTTAGACTTCATGGTGTTCCAACATCTATTATATCATACCGAGGAGCTCAATTTACAACTAACTTTTGGAGGTCTTTTCAGAAGGGTTTAGACACACAAGTGAATCTCGGTATTGCATTCCATCTGCAGACTGATGGACATGCTAAACGTACCATTCAGACACTTAAAGATATGCTACGAGCATGTGTTATGGATGGGATGACTATCTTCCACTCATATAATTTGCCTACAATAATAGCCATCAATCCAGTATTAAAATGGCCCCGTACGAGGCACTATACAAGAGGAGATGCAGATCACCAGTTGGATGGTTCAAAGTCGGTGAAACAGAATTATATGGGCTAGATTTGATTCACCAAGCCATTGAGAAGGTGAAAGTGATACAAGAACGACTGAGGACGGCACAAAGCAGGCAAAAGTCTTATTCTGATGTCTGACGTCGTGATCTGGAATTTGAGGTTGGTGATTAGGTTTTCCTAAGGATCTCACCGATGAAGGGTGTTATGCATTTTGGGGAAAAGGGCAAGCAAAGTCCGCGGTATATCAGGTCGTACAAAATTCTTCGACGAATTGGACATGTTGCTTATGAGTTAGAATTGCCATCCAAATTGGAATTTGTCTACCTAGTATTCCATGTATCTATGTTGAGAAAATGTATTGGAGACCCTTATCGGGTCGTCCTTATCAAAGATGTACAAGTTAACAGAGGATCTATCATATGAAGAAGTGCCGGTGGCTATATTAGATCGGCAAGTCCGCAAACTGAGAACAAAATATGTAGCTTCCGTCAAAGTATTGTGGAGGAACAAGAATATGAAAGAAATAACATAGGAAGCATAAGAAGTTATTAAGTCTAAATACCCTTACCTGTTCCAGAATAAAGATTACGAGGATGTCGGGGGAACTCAAGACATATTAGTAGGTGAAACGACTCTATGAGGTAAGCAATAACTTGAGAATACTTTTCTATGTAGATAATGTACATATCCATAATGCTTTGTATAGCCTTGTGAGGCCATACGTTGGGTTTAACTGCTTAGAAGTTTGGCTATTGCCCATTTTATAGGGGAACCTCGATCGGAAATTTTCGTGGGAATCCACGATGAGTTAGGCTCCCCTTAAACCCTTACATTCGATGAAAAATGTTCCTAAAGGGGGGGGGGGGGGGGGTGTTGCAACTCACATTCACG
>ML374677.1:0-25422 GCA_005239525.1 Nicotiana knightiana | reverse complement strand
GGGGGGGGGGGAGGGTGTTGCAACTCACATTCACGTAAGTTAGTTCATACTGTAAGTTAGTCGATACAAATTTGAGAGAAGATTATCTTTGAGATGATAAGAAGTTAATTCAATTGGTCTTAAATTATACAAGGGTGTATTAGAGTGGTTAACATGCATTAGAAGTTAAACGAATCAATGATGTTGTAATCCATATTTTCGGGTAAATATAGAGGTGCTTAATATTCTCAAGAGGTCTTGTTTAAGGTATTTGAATCATATAATATCCTTATCATAAGTCTTGTATTCAAATGAGTTATGAAACAAAAGTCGACAAAAGTTGTTGCAACTTACGTTCATAATTTTACTTAAACTGTAGGTCAAATGTTACTAAGCTTTCCCCCAAATTTACTTGGAATTACGGGATTATATACCCACCAAATTGAATATCTATGAGTCTAGTTTCCAACGCATTAAACCGTTTGTATATACGATCTCAGAGTAGAGAGATACTCGAATTTTCGCGAGACTGCACCAAGCAGCTCTTTATGGGGCCCACATAGACCGTTTAAGACATATGGATATATATAAGATGCCTCAACCCGTTTTTAAGTCATTATTTTTCGGTGTATTCAGACATTAGAACCCTCAAAACACTCTCTCAAGGTTCTCTCGTGATCCAAGACCCGAACAAAAGGCAAGCAACATAAATCAAGTGTCGGGAATCCCGTGGCGTTAATAAGTTTCTTTTTCTTGTTGTTGTTGCTGATTTTTGTGTTGTTCCAGCTCATGTGGGAGGTTGTTTTAAGTGGTTTATGTTCTGTAGTTACTCCCTCATGTTTTTAATATCAGCCCTAGGTCATTTCAAGGCTTCTAAAATGATTCTAGTGCCGAAAAACCCTAATTGATTGCTAGTTTTACTTCCTTGTTCTTGTGGCAGCATTTGAGGGATATTCCGTGGACAATTAAGGGCAAATTGGAGTTGTTCTTTCTGTTTAAAGGTAAGGAAACTCTTTCTCTACATGTATACATGTATTTAAGATTATCCAAGTTGCGGCTAAGTCGTTGAAGCTAGAACTTGTGAACTATATATCGAAAGGCTTGGTAGTAATGTTGTTGGACTATTTTGGGAGGCTCAATATGATTATTATTGTTGTTGTTTGGGATATTTGGTGATTTTTTTGACTTTTGGGAAGTCATATAAATAAGGGAGGTACTGTCCGTTTCATCGTAAAATAGGTTGTGGTCGATACATAATAGTTACGACACTTAAACGATAATGATAGTGTCATTTATTTTATTGTAGATTAAGGAGTCGTGAAATTTGCATAGCTTGAGGTTGGGCAGTATATACAAGGTATGTGAGGCTATCCCTTTTCTTTCTTTTGCACGTCTCCTATTGTACATAAGGTAATGAACGAGCTTCCAAAGATACTCTACTCTTAGAATCTAGCAGTAGTTACATTGTTTCCCTTCTTACGACATAATTGATGTTGAGGTTGCTTCTTTTATTCTTATATTATCAATATTGTTGGTACTTCCTGAATCTCATAAGATTCATGATGAAGAGTTAGTCCTAATAACGTGTAAGGAGGATACTGACCTCACAACACTTCGAAAGGTTCAGAATGTGATTCCAATGAGTCCATCATGTATTATATATATGCATCTATTTTACTCTACTGAGCCGCGCTATAGTCGGCCGGGTACGAAACCCTATTGTGCAACAACTGATCAGTTGAATTTTACCGAGCTCCACGTGGCCGGGTACGATTCTACCGAGCCATATGATGGCCGGGTACATTTTACCGAGCCTATTACGGCGGGGTACGATATGATGATGATGATGTCCATAGAGGCGTATGTTTTAAAAGTTTATGTATATATATGTATGTATCATGCATTTCATGTCAGTAGCCCTCATAGGTACTCATATGTTACAGGTTGTATATTCTCTATCCCTGTTTACATTACTGTTCTTACTTATGCTTTCCTGCCTTACATACTCAACACTTTATTCGTACTGACGTACTTTTTATTTGTGGACGATGCATGTCGTGCTGCAAGTCCTGATAGACGGGTAGACGCAGCTCCCCACCACAGTAGGCTGCCTAGTTCAACGATTATTAGCGAGATCCCTTCTCCGGACTTGCCGTGGTCTTGGTATGCATTTTTGTTATTGACATTATGTGTATGTCGGGGCCTTGTTCCGGCAATATTGCAGCACTTATGTTCCTTTAGAGGCTCATAGACATGTGTCGACTCGTGTAAGGTTTGGAATGCCTTGTCGGCTGATTTTTGTTGTATAGTCTTTCATGGCAGCGTGGTAGCTCGTACCTTATATATAGTTTATTGACAGTCTTGTCGTCCCATGTTATGTATGTTCATGCAATTATCTTTCATTGTTATCTGTTCATGATCCATGTCTACAATTTATATTAATCTCGTCGTCCCTTAAAAATAATAAAGAAGGTTAGATAAAATATACGTTGGTACTCGACAAGTATGACCCGGGTGCTAGTCATGACCCTCCAATTGAGTCGTGACAACTAAACAAGCACAATACAACTCCGAAGAAAAATGTAATCACCATTGAAATGTATAGTGATTATATTTGTCACCCTTTGTAAGTTATTCAAATTATATACTAGAAAATATGAAGGAAAAAAATGCTCGAACATGTAGTTTACATCAATGAATATGTCTTGCAGATAGATTTCTCATCACTTAAACATACTAAATGATAGTATATTTTTTATCTTAATTTAAAATTTCAATAACTAAATTATTCTTTATTAAAATAATATCAAATGCAAGTAAGTATTTGTCATAGAATATTACCTTAAATAGATAAATTAATGTAAAAAGTTTAGTCCACATATTGCATATTAATTATTTAACATACTTTATTAGGTGAATTACTTTGATTTCAACATCAATATGAGAGTTGTTGAATGGTAAGGAAATTTCAGATCCATCTCATTATATTATTTGGGAAATGAATATCATTATTATTTGGCAAGATGTAAGATGGCTCAAACGTGGCCAATCGCGATGGAGTAACGCCACAAAATTTGGAATCGCCTCATGTGCAACTAATATTTCAAATATTGTACGGCCAAACCTCTTTATAACAACCTCGTTTGATTCGAATATTTTTGAATGTTATAACGAATTGCTGTTATAAATAACATATATTATAACATAACATGAAAATTGGTTCCGGAAAGAACTTAACTTTTATAGTGAAGTGTTGATATATAAGGATGCTGTTATAAAGATGCTTATTTTTGTACAATTTAACGACTATAGTATCAAGACACTAATTTTGTAAAGATCATTTTTTAGGAAAAAAAAGACCTTGGACAAAAATTGAAAGACGTTTTTTATTTGGGAGTTAATTGGTTATTATTGGATAAAAATTCAAATTGAAAGACGTTTTTGCAAAATGTAAAAATTTATGAACCAAAGACAACGAGTTCAAACTTGAATATAACATAAGATACACTACTATTGCTAACATAAGACTACAAATTAATGGATTATTTTCCCAAAAAAGGAAAATTCAAGATATCTTCTTTTGCCATGTAAATATACAACGTCCAAAATTTCATTAAATGATACCGCATTTCAGCAATACTTTATAGAATTAAATTAATAGAATTATAATTGGTTAAAAATCATATCCAATTATAAAAGAATCAATCATAAAATATATTTATGTAATTAAGATCCTTTGGTACCCCTTTTTGAACAATTGAGGTATGGTTAGCACGATCGTTTTAAATAATTCACCCCTACAAAATTCTAATTATTAATACAAGATTAGGTTTAGTTTTTATATACCCAATTTATAAAGATTTCTTAAAATTATATTTATCTCATCCGTTAGAACGAAATTGATATGATTCAAAGCGGAGGCAGAAGCCGAGCTATGAGTTCGACCAAACCCAATAATTTTGATTAAATATTGTATCATATATTGAACTTTTTATTAAATATGTATAACTATTAAATTTAGAACTTAATCAGTATCACTTAAAATCGTCGTTCTAAAATCATAACTCATAAATATCTCTGAATCTATATACACTAACATGTATTTTTACATTATTAATGTAATATAATGGAATGTGACAGGTTGTTTATTATATTTTTGTATACTTATATACCAATAAAAATACTAGTAGTAATTGATTGTCGGTGAAAAAAGAAAGAGAGAAAAAACAAAATATAAAAGTTAAATTCTATAAGCATGTAATAATTTCCTTAATTTTTCCTGTCTCCGCGATCTCCTCCTCCGTTTCTCATTCGTCCTCACACTTTCAGCTCATTCTTTCTTCTCCAGCATTCGTCTTCAAACTTTACCCTCATTGCATTTTGTTGTGAACTTCAATTTTGCATATATATTTCGAAACTGAATTTAATATTTTATCTGCTAAAGAATTATTGTTCCAAGATCAAATCCGAGGATTCGGAGGTTAATTTCAGGTATATATTTACAGATTGTAGTATTTATCTTCATATCGACGTAATTCAGTTTGTTTTTGTGTGTTCTTTTATTTTCCTGCTTTTTTTAATTGCTTAAAGATCCAAACTTTCTGAATATTTCGTGCTGTGTATGTATTTAATCTATGCAATTTTGTGTTTTTTTTTCTTTTCCTGTTAATGCATTTTTTATGCGTGGTTAATGTTCCTTGATTTGATTGGACTTCACAATTGCATCAATTTCCTGTTTGGCTCTGCTCCAATTGAAATTGTTTGATATTATTCCTTGATATTGGTAAAGCAAGCTGTTCGTTTTTTACTACCATCTAACTAGTTTTTACTTAATAATGAACACTAGTTCTCTAGGGAACAAAGATATTGAATGGATCTGCTTCATCTGAAATTTCAGTAGTTGACATGTCTATATGAAAAAGCAGCTCTGTGTTTTGTCCAAAACTGATGTGTTAAGATGCAGGGTTGGACCGAGGTTAGGAAGATAGTTAGAAATGAGTTAAGGCAAGGGCAGCTTGGTCATGAAATGAGGTGGGTTAACCCAAAAAGGGGCTCTTGAATCTGGAGAAGGAAGCTAAAGGAAAGATAGCTGCTGTTGATCCAAGAGGAATCTTAAGTGTTGACTATATGATTATAGTTTCCTATGAAGGAAGATCTAATACAAGATGTTTATTTTTTATATCAGGCATCTCGAACAATTAGAGGTTTTTCGTCGCATATCTATACTATTTAATAATGAAGGGAGATAAGAGGTAGTTTTGGACTTATTGTACTGTGAGCCTATTAACAATATCTTTTCCTATAACACGCTCATAACCACCCCATACAATTTGCTGTTTCAAGTTTGTATTTGTACTTCATTAACTTCTGACACACTTTACAGAACAATTGTGTGTCTTGGTGGCAAGTAGAAAATTACTGTCTATCATGTTGTGATGAAGGTGTCTCTTTTGTTATTTTTGCTGTTGTCTATATCTTGAGTCTAAAACTTTCCCTGTGAATCTCTAATCAATCTTCTTACACCTGAAATGCTATTTCTCGGTCTTGCCTCAAACATTTTCCTTCAACTATTTCAGATATTAATCTGAAGTGAACAAATCATCCATTAAGGTGGAATGACTTCAAGTATATAAATCCTATGCATTGAGGATGAAGGGAGGTTTAAAGGTGCCACGGATCTCTCTCATCCTTATTGGATTAGTCTGTGCCACTGTTATTACTTTGGTATACGTGAAAAGCCCGTTCCTCTCTTCTTGGACACCATCTCAAGATCATGTCTTCCAGATTTCTCCAGGTTTGGCATAAATTCTCTTTTGATATTTTCCATACCATTAGTAGTACATTTTCCACTTCGGAGTAGCAAGTATGTTGAGCCATTTAAAGATAAGGTAGTATATGAGGCTGTAGAAGCTGCTGCTACTTGGATTCAACCTTTTTTATTTTTAAAAAGATAACTTTTTGGATATGCTTAATGGAATAGATCACACTTAGATTGAGATGCATTTATGAGCCAATGTTTGTAAACCAATACCACTGGAGCAGCCATTGTAGATAGCAGGTACCAGAACAAAGCATGTCTAAATAAAAAAATGGTGTTTTTGCGCTGGATCACATTGTTGTATTCAAGTTTGGATGACAGGAAACTTGGCAGAAGCTGTGGTTCTTGCATGTTTTGTCTGGTTCTTTTGCGTAATGATCTTCTTTTGTTGTGGATACCTCTCCACCTGTTGATCTGCCTGAATTGTGCATTTGTGCTAAATCATGAATTTTCTTTTCTCAACTTTTTCTGCATAAATAATAATATCATCTGTTTCTTCAACAACTAAGTAATAACTAATATGGCTACTAATTTAAAGTCCCCCTTAGTGGATATGTCCTTTAGACATACCTATTTTGTTGTTATTGAGAGTGAAATGTTTGGATAGGTAACATAATGTTTCAAATATGAAAAAGTTGAAATGTTAGTTGGTAAGATGTCACGTTAAGTTTGAAACAATATGATGTAGTATGTATCTGGCACCAGTTTAAATGTTGAGGGAGAAGCTTTCCTCTGTAATACGAGTAGCTGTTTTGGGACAAACCGAAAAGGATAGCATTATTATGACAGAGTAAATAGAACTTGATGGAGACGTTGCTGAATCCTGTTAAGTTACTTATCTATTATCTGTTCTCTTGCAGATTATAAAGTGAAAGATGAAGAAGTTTTAAGAGAACGAAATAGATTAGGGAAATCAGAAGAAAGCGTGAAATTTGAACCCACCATTTCAAATTCATCTACTAAGGGGTCTTCTACAAAGGGTCAGGTGACTGAAGAACTGATTACTAATATTGAGATAGAAGGTATGGTATGTTTGACTACAATCTTTCATCTTTTTTAAGTGCCTCAAATTATGAAAAATTAGTGCTATGGTAAAGTCCCTTTCTGTCTCTGCTTCATACATCAATGTGTCTGTTTTCTGTTCTTTAAATTAAAAGAAAGAGAAGCTTCCTTTTCCTGAGTAGTATGAATAAATAGCTCCTTATCTGCTTACTGTGTGTGTACTGAATCTGTTGCTTCAACTCCTCAACTTGATTTATACTTGCCAAAGTGTCAGTTTCTCTGCATTAAAGAACTACTTCCGCTGGTACCTCTTCATGTTTTATAATATCTTTGTATCCTGAGATGTTATTGAGGTCAAGCAAACTCTAGTCTCTACAGCTTGATGTTTTAATGGTGTTTTTCAGGAAGTGCGGGTATTCCTCCCAGCTTTGCCCAAAGAGGAGATTTAAAAGGAGCTTTGGAAGACAAAAGTAGTTCAAGAGAACAAGAAAATGAAGTTGCCGCTCCAGTGAATTCTGCAGACAGCCCTATTGTAAATTTGACATCTGCCTCAAAAGATCATGGTGATCATCTTTCTATTTGATTTTTTGTTTGCTTTCTCGATGATGTCATTTAGCTGTAGAATTTATCTCAGAGGTTTGTAAAACAAACTTCTAATGTTCACGGAAGTCAAATCTTGATGGATTTGATTACATTGTCATTGAACTAATTCCTAATTTCTAATTTCCTTCTTTTGCCAATTATTTTCACCCTTTTTGGGTTCTGGATAATCTTAAAAAAAATCCTTGTTTGCCAATCGACCTATCCTTAAATTGGTTGGTGAATTTGGTACAATGGTTAGTATGAAATTGATTATTAATACCCTTGTCTTAATTTCCAGGTTGTAACTTTGCTAAAGGAAGATGGGTCACAGATGATAGTAGGCCTCTATATTCTGGATTTGGTTGCAAGCAATGGTTGTCATCCATGTGGGCTTGCCGCTTGACACAGCGTATGGATTTTGAATACGAGAAACTACGTTGGAGACCAAGAGATTGCGAGATGGAAGAGTTTACAGGTGCTAACTTCCTGAAAAGGTATGCGTTCCTTTTTCTGCAACTGATTACTTTCTGATGCCTGGGATGTGTATAACCTTTAAAAATTTCTTATGAACACTATTAAAACCTTCTCTCTTGTTCTGTCTGGCATTAATAGTACTGTACCTACCATGGCTTGTAATGTATTTTCCAAGGGCAGAAGTGTAAGCTTGAGTAAACCCAAGAGATTAGAGCATATATCTCACATTAACTTCAAGAATTTGTGACCGTGAAGCTCCCCTATGTAGTGCATGCTATCCCTCTCACATCCTAATCTGTGAAAAGAGATGATTCTGTTTGCACTATTTTTCAGTGCCTAAGATTTGTTGTTTTATAGAATATGGCGTTGCTTTATCCCTTCTTCAATTCTTCAGGTGATATTTAATTGGCTTTACATACAAGGAATTTTCTGAATTTGGTTGTGCGTCCAGGATGGAGAACAAAACTCTGGCTTTTATTGGGGATTCCCTTGGTAGACAGCAATTTCAGTCGCTTATGTGTATGATTACTGGTGGTGAAGACAGACCTGATGTTCTCGACGTGGGACGTGAATATGGTCTTGTAAAGGCTCGTGGTGCTAAACGACCTGATGGATGGGCTTATCGATTTCCGAGTACCCAAACAACTATTCTTTATTATTGGTCAGCTAGTCTGTGTAACTTAACACCCATTAATGCTTCTAATCCTGCTACTGATTACGCCATGCATCTGGATCATCCGCCAGCATTTTTGAGTCGTTTCCTACCCAGATTTGATGTCCTTGTGCTAAACACAGGACACCATTGGAATAGAGGAAAGCTTAACGCCAACCGGTGGGTCATGTATGTTGGTGGCGTTCCTAACACGAACAGGAAAATTGCTGATATTGCTGGTGCCAAGAATTTTACAATTCACAGTATCATTAATTGGTTAAATTCTGAGCTGCCAAAATACCCTGGTCTTAAAGTATTTTACCGGTCTATATCGCCCAGGCATTTCTTTAATGGAGATTGGAACACTGGAGGCACCTGTGATAACACCACTCCGCTTGCTGGTGGAAAGGAGGTTCTACAAGATGAATCCAGTGATTCTACTGCAGCAAGGGCAGTAAAAGGAACAGCTGTAAAGCTTTTGGATATCACAGCTGTATCTGAGCTGAGAGATGAGGGTCATATATCTCGATACAGCATCAAAGCAACACCAGGAATGCAGGATTGCTTGCATTGGTGCTTGCCTGGTGTTCCAGATACATGGAATGAAATTCTTTTTGCTCAACTTTAATATTGCAAGACAGGCAAGGGACACTGCTTGAACATTGTTCTCTCCCATTCTGAGCAATCAGGGTCGCCAATTGGCGCAAAATACAACATGAATTGAACAATGTCTGGTGGATTGCCTATTGGAGCTTCACAGATTGGATTTAGCTTTGATTCATGGGAAATGCTGAACGCGCTGTTGCATTTGCTTATCCACCATATTTTAGGAGTACATGACTTATACATTATTCTTGGAATTTGTAGATTGGTAATATGAAACTGCCATTTGTTAGAGACTAGATTCTTTATGGGGTTGGGATACAGGAGAGCCTTGGCCCTTGACATGTACTGTGAATTCAAAATGAGTTTGTAAGACATAAGTGACTGTGCACTTGGAAAGATGAAAAACTATACAAGTGGTGTTTAAATATTTACACTTGGTTATTATTAAGATCAATAAGTCTTTTTGTGAATTATCTCATTTTTGTCATAGCTAGATGAATTTCAATTCTCTCCCCCGCCCTTTTTCTGGCAATGCGGAGTAGCCAGTTTCAGTTGCAATTGAATAGGACACAGGACAAGAGGGGTTGCTCAGATAGTCAACACTCCTCACTTGCAACCCCAGAGTCGTGGGTGAGTCGTGGGTTCGAGTCACGGAAGGAGCAATAGCTCGAACAAAGGGGATGAAAGGGGAATCAAAAGGGGAGGGGATAAAATAAAAAATAAACAGAATAGGACACAGAATGTTCTGACAGATACGAGCACACTTATGTTTATGGATTGAATCAAATTCTGCTAAAGTTTTCAGGCAATATGTGCTGCAATAATAATCTTTTTTTCAAATTCAAACTCCATGTTTAGATTAGAAACATTCTTCCCTCCATGGGAAAGATTTTTTATAGTTATCAGATATAATGTCCAAATTTGATCAAAGAACTAACATATGATCCTTACATAAATAAGTAATCACAGGAACTGAGGCAGCAAACTTCTCCCAGGTAAATATTCACAATTATTGATACAAACGAAGAAATATATTGTCAAAAAAGAATGGGAGAACTTCCTTTTCTTTTTTTGATAAGTAGGTAATTTTATTGATTGAACAGTACCAAGGAGGTACTGATATACTACAAAAGTCTCTAGTTGACTCCAATAACTGAAAGGATTAAAAAAATTCTGGGATTCTATCTAAGCTATCTTCAAAATTTCTCTTACACCAAAATTATTAAGTTTGAACGCATTTAGATTATACATAAGAAACATTCCTCTTTTTTCCTTCAAAATATTTTCATTTCTTCTTTGCCCACGCAGTCAAATAATATGCATAAAAGTATGATCTTCTAATCTTTTCTTCATTTCTTTTCCACTGTCTGCCCTTGCCAGCAATATCATTCTCAGATCTCCAGGCATCATCCACTGTATTCTATATAAAAATTATCGATATCTGCCATGCAAATCTGCAATGAATAAACAAGTGGTTCACGGTCTCAATTTCTCACAATGAACTGTATCTGCTAAATAAAAGCCAAGAATGTCTCAAACAAGCAACTCTTTAAAATGTCCTAAGAATAGCAAATACCCTCGAAGTTCAAATTATATGATAGGATTCTACTATACATCATTTACAGCCCCTCTAGTTTTATACCAACGGAACCAATAAACTAAAATATGAGCATCTGTGTTTGCTTTGATCAGTGCTTAACATTCTACAGGACATAGTATCATGAATCAATCAATCACTACATAAGCAACTGCTATACCTCTGCACAAGCAGCTATCATGATAATTTTAAAACAATAAATAATTGTAATGACTATTATCATCATTATTAATCCATCTCCCAATTTGTTTCACACTATTTCCTTTTTCCCTCCCAAAGATTGGCATCTCTATAATCAGAAACCAATTACTAACTTTTATTCCCATTTTGTGATTGACATGCTTGTTGGAGGCTCAAGCGCCCCTACTGAGATGAATTATTTGGTGTGACAATACCTTTGGTACTTTATTTATATCTATCTAAGTGTGAAAGTCATCCTTTTTTTTAAATCCCAAACTCTTCAAAATCTAATAGAAATCGAAAATCTGACCCACACATATTTTGGAAATAGATGCATTCAGAAGGACATGATCAACACTTTATATACTAATAAATTACATTGTTGGTGCACCAAAGTTTTCCATGAAATTTAGTTTTAGGAAATTATTAACTAGAAATAGTGAGAGTTCCAGCTAGATGCCACAACATGCCAAAGATATTAGAACAGCTCATTTACAACCCAGAATTCAACAAGATGAAAATAAGCCCAAAATCTACACACTGCTAAAAGTATTTCTATAACCATTTCAAATCAAGTGGTTTCAAACCTGAAGCCGGTAAGCTTGTTAATCGGTTGGCTATCACATCGTTGAGGCTTTTCTCCATGGTCCTGATACCACTTCTCAACCTTTCAGATTCATTTGGGGCACAGGACATGACATCCCTTATGTACTTCACTGACTTATGAGTTGAATCCAGAAAATTCTTCCGGCCCACAACCAGGAGTACCCCATCTTCAAATGCACTAACATTTCCATTTAGGTTTCATGTGCCACCAACTTACTTCCAGACAGCCACATCAGTAATCACATCCAAGCAAATCAACCTAAAATGCAGAATTTCAAAGTCAGATTTTTAGAGTACTTGAAAGAAAAGGATAATGTGAGGGCTGCTTCTTCCCTTCAGTAGTTGAACATTGAATATGAATGAAAACAGAGAAAATCCAATAGTCATAGCAACAGTCTAAAGGCAGTTGAAAGACCATAACCTAAGCATGGGTTAAGGGCGAGCTCCATGAAAAAACTTCTTAAGAAAAGAGCTCCGGAGGCAAGGTGAAGTGCGCTAATAATATAGGAAGTGAGCAAAGTTTACAATGTGAGAGGAATTCCCCCTAAGGCTTCATAAGAGATCAAATTTTGCTTTTATAGGTAATACTTCCATAACAGAGAGATACAAGGTGAAGTTAAAAAATTCCTGGTCATTGCTCATGGTTTTCTCCTGGAGTTGCAACTATGTCCTCCCACTTAACTAAAGATCCTAGATTACTTCTATAATCTTTTAGTCATAGGAGTTGGGTTCTGAAAGAAGTAAAACAGCCAGAATTTTTTTATATCTTTTGTGGGGGAAAAGCTAAAAGAAGCTGATGTTTTTTCTCCTCATAAGAGGAATACAACAAAGTAAAATATCAAACAATGTTGCATTTCAATACCTTCCATCTAGAATGAAATTCAAAGCTAGTTTAAACAAATGTCTTTGTAGCCTCAGTCAGATCAAAACCTTTACTGAACATTTCTTCCATCCACTTTCTAGCCTCAGAAGATCGACCAACTTTTAAGAAGCCGTGAACTAATATATCGTAAGTCCATCGATTTGGCTCATGTCCTTTCTTGCATAATCTGTCGAAATACTTGCAAGCAAGGTCCATTTCACTTATGGTTAGTTTTCTCAACAACAAATTGTAAGTGTATACGTCAAGTGGAAAGCATTGTCGAATCAGTTCTTCCATTTCCAATATATCTCCATCCAGATTACTACCACCAGAGAAAGTCTTTATCAGCTCCCCTAATGCTAAGCTGTGATCCTTCATATTGCGCAAATCTCTTGAGTGCATCCAAGCACTGAAGACTCTTGGAGTTTGTAAAGAGTGTAACAAAAGTACATTGCCAATGAAGGAAGACACCCGACGACCAATTTGCATCAAGTCTTCGACCAGAAGAATAGCCTTATAATAATCTTTTTGCGAGCAAAGCAATTTAACAAGTTCCTCATAACATTCCATACTTGGCCGCAAAACAGTTGATCTCATCTCCCAGAACATGTTCCAAGCATTTTCAGGCTTGTTAGCTTTACAAAGGCCAATAATCATGGTGTTCCATAATTTTCTTCCTAGACTTCTTCTATTGGACAAGTCACGAAAGTAGTTTAAAGCATCAGCAATTTTTCCAGCTTTCAAGTAACTTTGCAATATTAAAATGTCAGAGTGCAAATTTGGCGTGATACCATTTCTCTTCATCATCTCATAAACATCTCTGGCCAGCTCATCCTTTCCGGCATGACCAGCTCCATCGATGAAGTAATTATAAATTAGGCAGCTAGGTTCATGCCGAGACAATTGAACCTCCAATAAACTATAAAATAGCTTCTCCGGATACTCCATCTGACATAAACAACAAATAACCGCCCTGTACAATCTCCGGTCTGGACTATGACCTTTTTCTTGCATTTCTATTAACAATCTTGCTGCAATATCTCCCCTACTTGACTTGTTAAAGCCACTAATCAAGTGAAAATAAGTATTCTTGTTAGTAACCCTATCCAATCTGCTGAGCTCTCCATGTACCAAGTATCCATCTTCCACCCTGCTGGCCCTACATAAGGCTGATATGAACTTGTTGTAGGTCGAGTCACTGGGCATGCAATTCCGGTCTAGAGCAGCAAGTACCAACTCCTTCACTCTATCGAGTTTCCCCTCTCTGCAAAGAGCATCAGCAATAATCGAAAATGTCCTCCTACCAGGGAAATAACCTTGTTCAATGGCATTCTTCAGCACGAAATAAGCTTCATCAACGCTTGCATCACCTAATAGAGTATTTATCAGATAGTTATAGGTCATACTACTTACAGAGAGTCCAAATTCAGCTCTCGAATCATACAACTCCAAGGCAACATCAGCCATCCCCACCTTGCAGAAGAAGCACAAAGTTACATTCATGGTGACATCGTCAGGTACTATATCTTGATCCTTCATGTCCATCAACAAGTCATAAACCTGCTCTAACCTGTTCTCTCTTAAAAGCCGACACACTAAGCTGTTATAGCGAAATACATCAGGAACATACCCATCAAACAGTTTCTTGCCTTTCAGAAATTCTACTGCCTCACTTAGCTCCCCGGCCTGAGCAAGGCCCTTAATCCACACACTATATGCCTGTTCCATTGGAACCAAACCACACTCTCTAAAATCCTGAACCAAACTTGCAGCTCTCATAAACTGCTTACTTTTGCACAAAGCATCCACAAGATTAGCCACCACAATGCCACTCAACCCTACCCCTCCATTTCTCAACAACCCTCTAAGATACTCCTCAGCTCGATCCAGCTCCGTTTGCTGGCAAAGACTCTTAACGAATATAGCATGTGTTATCGAATCCTCAAAACCCCTAAACTTAATCTGCTTCAAAACCATCTCAAACGCATCATAAAAACCATCCTCCACCAATGCATTAAGCAACACATGATAAGCAAACGCATCCAAATCCACACCCTGAAAACGCATTCTACCGAACAGTTGGAGTGCAAGCTCAGGCTTGCCAGCCACCGAATACCCAATAACCAAAGTGTTGTAAAATCTCGCTTTATGAAAATATCTTTGCTTCATATACTTATCCAAAAACTCAACCATCAAAGACATCAACTTTGCCTTCGACAAAATCTTAAAAATGGCATTAAACGTCGCCCGGGTATGATGAAAACCCGGCTGTCGACCCGCCCAATCAAAGAACTTCAAACAGGATAAAACATCCTTGTTTTTCTCGTAATTTAACACGTCAAGAACCAAAGCCTCAGAGAGTCTAAGGTTAAATCGAGACAGTGAAATATCAGCTGTAATATCATCTTGTGTCTTTAATATCTCAAAGATCCGATCGAAAACTGGGTTTTTCCTGCTCATGAACCACTCCTTAAAGGACAAAACAACATCTTTGGGCTGTAATTCAATTGTTCTAGAAGTTGACAAAACATTAGAAGAAGAAACTGATACAGATGAAGGTAAAAATGGATATGCAGAGATTGAATTGGCAGCAGGAGGAGGAATATTAGTGGAGTACAATACATATAGAGGATGATTGAAGAGAGCTCTAGTTTTTTGCCTCGCCTGTCTGACTGTTAACAACATGTTTGATCAAATGTCTCTGTTAGCTCAAGAGCGGCTCTAGGGCAAGGCAAGTGAAGCCTTTGCCTTAGGCCCCAAATATAAGCATTACTATATTATTTATATAATACATATTTATATTTATATAGTTATTAATAAAAGATTTTAAATTGTAATAATTTTTAAAATTTGATAGAAGTAGAATTGAGTGAGTTAATAGAAAAGTCTCTAACTAAATTAAATAACACATTTACCAGTTTACCTTCTCATTACTTCTATTTTTCTTTCTTTATGTATAATCTTTTTTCATGTTTCTTGCGATTTTACTTTCTAATTTTAATTCAATACTCTAAATTAGCTATTCTTTTTTGTCATATTTGATTAATCCACACACACCTAAAATCAAGTTTTCTTATGTCTCATTTTTTTAAACTAAGATATCTCCGAGACAAATATCACAAGGCTCGAAACATAATGAATAATGGGCTCACCCTTTTACCACTTTCACTTAAGATAAGAATTTAATATCACATTATGTGCGCATAACCCATACATCTTGAGTTGCGCTCTCGCCACCAGATCAAAGTCAAATAGTATTTTTTGTGTCTCAGTATTTATGGAATTTATAAAAGAAGTTTCAGGGTCGTTTAATATATTTTGGTTTTAGGCCATCAGTTCTATTGAACCGTTGCTCATTGATGATCAATAATTATTTACAGGCTACTGCCTCACCATGAACGTGTTGTTCAACCAACTTTATTCACATTTGGTAACTGAATGACACATTCACTGCCTTTAATATTCTTGTCATTGTTGTTTTATCTTAATTGAGATTCTATAAATTTGATTGAGAATATCAGGAGTGAATTAGTGGCTCTAGTAGGAGACTCGTAAAGCCCTGATTTAGGTCGCAAAATTTTTAATAATGAATTTTATAATTTTATTTCAAATTAGACAATATTAATGTTTGTAGAAAAAAATTAAAAAGTACAAAATATTTGTAAAAGAGAAAGAGAGATATCTACTCTTTAATAGTAAAAATATTTTTAAAACTTTAAATTATACTACTTAAATCTTTATATTAGTAAACAAATTTTTTATAACAATGTCAAAGGTAACATATTACAAATATATGTCTAACATCTCATTTATTTTAATTACCCTTTTCTAATATAAATAATAATATTACTATATAAAAGTTAAATACTTTATATCATTTAAGAATATATACTAGTATAAATAACAAGTATGAAAAAAATGGCATGACTAATTCTTTTGCATATATGTGTGTATATATACTAACAAAAAAAAGTATGAGGCGTCTTATTAAAATTTGGCTTTAGGCCACTAATTTTATGAAGCCGCCATTGTGTTAGTTGAATCTAAGATTGTACTTGCAAAATCGTGTTCATAAAAATCGAACAAATCTTATTTTTGTTCTGGGTGGCTTCCTCCTCAACATAATGAAGCTCGCTCCTATGGAGATATGAAGCTCAGTAGATAATGTCACCAGAACCCCGAGAATGGTGACGACCCAAATTTGTAGTATTAACAATCTCGGTGGCACTGAAATTGAATACCCTACGATGTTGTTTTCCTTTTCCCTTTTTTCTTTTTTTTGGAGGAAACATGCACTCACTTCACTTCACAAATTTACTTTTTGTTATTTTGTTTTATTTAATTTTTTTATTTTTATTAACTCTTTTTGTAGGAATCATTTTTATCTCTAAATTAGAACTTCAAATTAGAATTAATCGAGAAAGGAGAAAAATAAAAGAAAAAGATAGTATGCTTTTTAGGGCATTGGCATGATAAAGAGACTCCTTTTGCTATTGAACCCTAATATTCTCCTAAAGTTAAAATTAAATCTAAAATTGATCCTCCTTTTAACAGAAGTTGATATAAAATATATGGGGTTTTTAGGTAAATACATGACATTGATTTATTAATTCACGTATAAACAAATTTAACTCATTCACACTCCGACCTATTTACCAAAATTCTTTTTTTAAAGACACCAATATTTTATCCCTTTATTCAAGAAGTAGACAAAGACATATATAATTTTTTTCTTACAGTAACTTTCATATGCATATTAATGTGAGATTTGTATACGGTTAAAATTGGGCTCACCTGATTTTATTGATTAACCGAGACCGGGATAGTGGTTCGAGGATCGACCCCATATTATATCAGACCGAGACATGAAGATGAGGTACTGAGCTCGGGATTCGAGGTACCAATCAAGACCGAGACCAGTAATGATCAAGACCAAACAAGATAGACATCGAGCAAGACTGAAGATAGAGTACTAACGGAAAGCCGAGATATCAACCGGTCGAGGATCGTGGCGGAAATCTCGGAACGGATCAAATCAAGAACGGTTATTTAGCTAATCGTGAGATTTTCTTCTGTAATTAGAACTGTACCATAAGTGGAATTCCTCTATTATACAAAGGAAGGAGGGGGGGGGGGGATTCTAATCATTTGTAAGGATCTAACTCTCGTATATCAAAGCAATATAACACTTTTTTCTCTACTTCTTGAATATACTCTCAGTTGGTTCGAGGGAGGTCAAGCTCGAGGGCCAAATTGCACTTTCACACTGGTTTGCTTTGTTTTTCATTCAATCATCAACGTTAATTACTGTATTTACCAATTTGTGCTAGGTAAAATCATATATCCTTAAAACCACTTATAAGTTTAATTGTTATCCGATTTTAAGTGTAAACAATTTGGCGCCCACCGTGGGGCTAAGGATAATAGTGATTGCTTAGTACTAATTCTCATAACACCGTGGGACATGTTGATTTCAGGATCAACATGTCGAACTCTCAAACAGTACCCACACACGCCGACAATAGCCTTCTTTTTCATGGGAAAAACGACAATATAGCCGCCCCAGGGATCGAAGTACCTCAGGTTGGCGTCGAGGGAGTACCAGTTGCAGACCCCCATCGATGTCAGTTCCCACGTCGCCCTAAATGCGTATTTGGGCGTCGACCCTGAAAATAGCATCCGTAGAGACGTTCGACCAGCCGGTCAAGATGCACAGGGTGGCGAAGACGGCAGAGTTAGCCTTCGATTAATATTTGAAATGACAGGCTCAACAGGCTGCCATACTGCAACTCCAAAACAAGAATCGAGCTCCGAGTAGAACCGAACCCGAGCCCTCACTAGAAGTTGTTCACAGGGCCGAGCCAGTACTGGAGAGGTCAAACACCAACAAATCGGGGACTGACCCCGCCATTATGAAAATTCTCGAAGAGCTCAGAATCGAATCGAATCAGGGGAGAAGAAGATTGAGGCAAATGACAAAAAGGTAGAAACATATAACTACGGCTGTGCCTAATTTGGTAAATACTGAACTACTGTACCGAAACCGAAAATTTTGGTATTCTATATTCAATTTTTTGGTATTCGGTATGGTATTTGGTTTAAGTTTAAAAAAAAATTGGTATTAAGTATGGTATTTGGTATTTTAAAATGAAATATCGAAATACCGATACCGTACCGAAATATATATTATATTACACAATACATATTTTATTAATTATAACTTAAATATAAGAAATCTAAAATTTTACTTCCCTTTATTCTCTAAGTTCATCAATTAACTCTATGCAAGCAACAAATATTTCTCTAAGTTTTCTCTCTCTAGGTTGGTATTTGCTGGTTTTGGACAAAACTTTTGTCAACAAACATTTTTAGTTTTGTACTTTTGAGTACTTTGATTAAGAATATTACTGTCTATGACTCTATGCACTAGTTAATATTCAAACCAAATAAGCCGAAGTTACCGAACAGAAAAAATCGAAACTGAAAGGAGAAAAATTGAACCATACCGAATTTGATTAGGTACGGTATTGGTATAGCATTTTACAAAACCGAATATCAAAAATACCGAACCGAAATGTCTAAATACCGTACCATACCGACTGACGAACACCCCTACATATAACTCCCGAGTTGATCGGATTCCGGGGCTCCCCCAATCCTGAAAGGTTTGGAATCGAAGAAGTTCGTGCAAAAGCCTTTTCCCCCAAGTGCGGCTCCTAAACCCATCCCAAAGAAATTTCTCATGCCAGAAATTCCCAAATATAACGGAACCACCGACCCCAACGAGCATGTCACTTCATACACATGCACTATTAAGGGGAATGATTTGGAGGACGATGAGGTTGAGTTCGTTCTGCTGAAGAAGTTGGGAGAAACTTTATCGAAGGGGGAAAATGATGCACAACTTTCCGCCCAATTCCATTGATTCCTTCACCATGCTCGCAAATTCCTTCGTCAAAGCACACGCCGGAGCCATAAAGGTCGATACTAGGAAGTGGGACCTCTTCAAAGTGAAGCAGAAAGACAATGAAATACTTAGGAAGTTCGTATCTCGGTTCCAGATGGAGAGTATGGACCTACCCCCTGTCGTAGATGACTGGGGCCGTCCAGGCCTTTACTCAAGGATTGAACATACGAAGTTCGGTGGCCTCACGATAGTTGAAGCAGAATTTAATCGATTATCCAGCAGTGACCTGGGCCGGTGTGCATAATCGGTACTGTTAAGTTATGTTCCAAAGTTTCAATGATGACAATGTTATCTTATTTTGGTTGCAGGAATCAAAATAAGCAAAAAGGAAAGAATACCAATAAGAATATGTCCAAAGATATGATTGCTGAATTAATGGACAAGAAAAATGAATCACCATTTCAACACATCTATTCGGCCTTAATCAAAAGAGATCATATTACTAATCAAGGAAGCTATTGCCAGCAAATATTCGGTATCCTTAAATAAGCTCAATCAAAGGCTTGAAGTTATCCTCAATATAAGCCTATGAAAAGGAAAGTCATGATTGAATCCGACCCTTCCCAAGAGCAGGATTCGAAGAGGCACCCCCTTTGAAGATCTCGTGCCTCTATTTTCGGTCAAGGCTCAACGACTCTCTCCTCTCCTATAAGAAGTCTGCTAAGATCAAATGGAAGACTTGCGCAACTACACACATTGTTTTCTAAGTCTCTCTACTTCTTAGCCTAAACACTATAATCCTTAGTTTATCAGTGTCTCAAAAGATAAGAAGAGTTAGAACACAAAAGAGAGTTGTGTCATTATTCAGAGTTCATTGTTGCTATACTTCGTTGTTGGTGAACGAATCAAAACCATCTGTATTACAATACTTTCAAGATCTAAAGAGAACCCTTGTGACCCAAGGAAAACTGAATGTAAGTACCACACCGGTACCGAACCAGTATAAAATTGTTGTGTGTCATTTTCTTTATATTTACTATTATCTTACATTCTGCTCTTTGTCTAGTCAACTAAAATCTTTATTAGTCAACTAATTTGTTAATAGACCACAATTCACCCCACTCTTGGACTTCCAATTGATATCAGAGAAAAGCTCACAATCTCTGCTTAACAATTGGTGAGAAAACCATCATGGGATCTAACACTGTTGTTGGTGCACTTTTTCAAGAAGGAACCTCTCAGGTTCGACCTTCTTATTTCAACGGACAATATTTTTCTCATTGGAAAGTGCGTATGGAAACATACACGATATAATATGACATTAAAGTTTGGCGTGTGACCAAAAAGGGAAATCTTCCAATCTCACCAAAGAAGGATGCAAATGGTCAAGTCATCGTATCAACTGAGCCTCTTGACCTAGATGACTACACTGATGAGCAAGCCGTTGTCATAACTGTAAATGCCAAAGCCAAAAATCTACTGTACAACTCTATCAGTAAGAAGAGTATGAAAAGATATCAAGTTGTGAAACAACCAAAGAAATGTGGGACAAACTGGAGGTCACATACGAAGGAACCAACAAAGTGAAAGAAACAAGGATAAATCTTTTGGTTCGGGACTACGATCTATTTCAAATGAAGGACGGAGAATCAGTGGAAGAATGTTCTCTAGTTTTAGCAAAATTCTTGGAGATCGAAGTCATTTGGCAGACCAATCAAGAGTGATGAACATGTTAGAAAAATTCTCAGGAGTTTACCTACAATTTGGAAGCAAAAAGTCATCGCCTTGGAATGTCAGGATCTTGACAAAATTTCCTATGATGAACTAAGAGGTGATCTAATTGCTTTTGAGTAAATTCACTTGGATGGACAAATTCTAGAGAAGAAGAAAACCGTTGTCTTTAAGGCAACTGTGGCTGAACCAGAAAATGAAGAAGAAGAAGGAGGGGGAGAACAAGATGAAAACATTACCATGCTCTCTCAAGTTGTAACAGGCATAATGAGGAAAAACAGGAATAGCAGAAGAGGGAAGCCTAACTCAGGAAAGGAAGGATAAACAATGAAATTGATAAAAGTGATGGAAGGTGCTACGAATGTGGAAAGTTTGGTCATATTCAAGCTGATTGTCCTGAACTAAAGAAGAAACTCAGCAGAAACATGCAAAAGAAGAAATCCTTCGGAGCATGGAGTGATGAAGAAGAGTATGATCATGAGGAAGTTTCTAATATATGTTTCATGGATATAAATGAAAATGAAGATTCAGGGGAGCTTGGACTAATGGTGTCACGACCCAAAATCCCAACACAGGTCGTGATGGCGCCCAACACCGGAGTCAGGCAAGCCAACAGTTGTTTGCTAGTGAGATTATCCTTATTTGACATATCAACCTCAGACTTACCCAAATTTTAAGCTTAGATCATTTAAGTAAAAGCGGATAAATTAACCAACTTAAGTAAATGCAGCCACAAGGATCATGAACCAATATATATAGCCCCAAAATATAGAGTCTACTATGTGTGTGCCAGGAACTAGTGTCACAAGTCTACATGCGAACTATTAGAATATACAAAAGATGAAGTAAACTGTTCTACTGTCTGAAGGAAGTAGACAAAAATAAACAAGAGATAACTCCATAGTGCTAGTGAGAGTCGCCAAGGGAAGCAGCGCACCGTGGAGTCAGGTCCAGAATATACTCCCAGGGTCAAGCTCCGGTCGGATAACCAGATGCACCAGCCTTAAAACCTGTACAATTATGTACAAAAGCGTAGTATGAGTACATAAACAGATATGTACCCAGTGAGTATCCCGCCTAACCTTGAAGAAGTAGCGACGAGAGGTCGACGTGATACTTACTAGGGTAAGAAAATGTGGAATATGTACAGGCTAACCAGTAATAGCAGTAATGAACAATAATAAGGAAATGAGCATCAAATAACAATCTTTAGTACCCTCGCACCATCTTTTTTCCTGGCATACAAGTTATTTAACCTTCCTTCTTTTCATGAAATCAACAATTACAATTACATGGCTTCTCACAAATTACCAAACATATAACAGGCTATGATCATACGATCATTACGACGTGAAAAGTAAATGTGCACTGCCGAGGGTCGAACGACCCGAACCATAGATGCATCTATCTGCCCTACTCGCGAATCGAACATGTGACACGGTTAATATAATACTAAAACCACCCCCGCTCGCGAATCATACCTCCGACTCGGGTTAATATAATATTAGGGCTACCCCTCTCGCGAATCATCCATGCGACTCGAGTTCCCATACAAATTCATAATTAGCAGGAGATTTCCAGATAATTTAGCAGGGAACATACTAACAGTGTGAGAATTTTAGAAATTTCAACATCAAGCATAACCCCTTAGGCCTTCACATGTGAGATTCGAGGATATTAGACTACTTAATCCATATACAAGATCACAAATAAAACACATAAATCATGCTTGTGAGTCCTAAACTACCCAACAAGGCATAATAGTAGCTACGCACGGACTCTCGTCACTTCGTGCGTGCGCAGCCCCCGCAAATAAGGACAAAACCACCATTTATAATCACCTATGTGGATAATTCCCTCTTACAAGGTTAGAAATGAGACTCACCTCGTGTCAAATTTACTCACCGGACCAAGAACGCGCCCGAAACTCCAAACTCTACACCTGAGGACTCGAAACTAACCAAATGTTATACAAATACATTAATTTATGCTCAAAGTATGGAAATTCTCCTACTCATTTAGTAAATTCACCATTCTTGAAGAAATTCTAAAATCCAACCCCGGGCCCGCATGCTCGGATTCCAAAATTTCTCGAAGGAAACACTCACCCATAGTCTAAGGATCATTAATATACGATTTTTACTTGATTTCATAGCTAATTCACGGGTAAATTCTCAAATTATCAAAAGCCCTAGGTTACTACCCAATTCTTGATTTTTCACTAATTAGGTGATTAAATTCAACTAGGAATTCATGCATTAACAAGTCTTGAGATGAAATTTACTTACCTTTTAGGGGTTGGGTCGTGGAGCCCTTTCCCCAAGCTCTTAAAATGTTTAATGGAGGAAAGAGTGGAGAAAATAATGAAGAATCCCGTATTTAAGAAACACACTATCTGACAGTGTTTTCAAACCTGCGGCTCGAGGACCGCACCTGCAGTCTCGCACCTGCGAGCAAAGGCTCGCACCTGCGGAAATGGACGAGGAAGCCTGGGCCCGCACCTGCGGAGGGGAGACCGCACCTGCGGAGCTTTGTCTGCACCTGCAAGAAATGGACTGCCCGCTGGGGTCGCACCTGTGAGGCTGGGACAGCAGGAGCGGTCCCGCACCTGCGACTGGGCAACCGCACCTGCGGATCACACCAGAACAGGTGCACCAGCAACTATTTCAGCTGGTTTCTGGCCTCGTGTGTGTCCGGGAGGCACCTGGGCCCACCCGAGCCCCCATCCAAATATACCCATAAGTCCCAAATCATAATACAGACTCGCTCGAGCCTTCGGAACACCCAAAACAATGCAAAAACTCAAAATCACACCTCAAAACCCCTAGAACCAAACTTAGGAACTTTAAGTTTTCTTGACTTCGCTAACAACGCGCCGAACTGACCTATACTACTCGAAATGACACCAAAGTTTGCTGGCAAGTCATAAATGACATAACAGAACTATTTCCGATCTCGAAATTCTGTTCAGACCTCGATAACATAAAAAACACGTCCCAAACCACAATAGGAACTTAAGGAACTTCTTATTTCAATATTGGGTGCCGAAACGCTTCGGGTCATTAGAAACCCATTCCGAATATATGCCTAGGTCCAAAATCATCATACGAAGCTACCAGAATTGACAAAAATCGATTCCGAGGTCTTTTACCCAAAATGTTGACCGAAGTCAAACTTGGCCTTAAAGGCCAACCTGAAGGAACCAAGTGTTCCAATATTGCTCTAAACACTTTTGAATTCCGGACCACCCGCCCCCGCAAGTCATAAATCACAATAAGCCGCTATGGGAAGTTTCATTTAGGGGAACGGGGTCCGATAACGTAAAACGATCGGTCGGGTCGTTGCATTCTCCACCTCTTAAACAAACGTTCGTCCTCGAACGGGTCTAGAATCATACCTGGCGTGATGAATAAGTGTGGATATCTGCTCCACATGTCCTCCTCAGACTCCCAGGTCACTTCCTCGACTGGTTGGCCCCTCCACTGGACCTTCACTACAGAAACTCTCTTGGACCTCAATTGGCGATGCTGTCTATCAATAATAGCAACTAGCTCTTCCTCGTAGCCCATCCTCTCATCCAACTGAATAGTGCTGAAATCAACCATGTGAGACAAGTCGGCGTGGTACCTCCGGAGCATGGATACAAGAAAAACTGGTTGAACTCCTGCTAAACTAGGAGGTAAGGCCAACTCATAAGCAACTTCTCCAACTCGCCTTAACACCTCGAAGGGACCTATAAATCTTGGGCTCAACTTTCTCTTATTGCCGAACCTCATGATACCCTTCATCGGCGAGACTTTCAACAGAACTTTATCTCCTCCACAAATGATACATCACACGTCATCTGATCTGCGTAACTCTTCTCCCTAGACTGTGCTGTGCGGAGCCTCTCCTGGATCAACTTCACTTTCTCCAAAAGCATCCCTCACCAGGTCGGTGCCATATAACTTAGCCTCGCTAGGCTCAAACCACCCGATAGGAGAACGACATCACCGACCATACAATGCCTCAAATGGTGCCATCTCAATGCTGGACTGATAACTATTATTGTAAGCAAACTTGGCCAAAGGCAAGAACTGGTCCCACTGACCTCCGAAGTCAATCACACATGCCCTGAGCATGTCCTCCAATATCTGTACTGTACGCTTCGATTGACCATCAGTCTGAGGGTGAAATGCTGTGCTAAGGTCTATCTGGGTACCCATCTCATTATGATATGCTCTCCAAAAGTGCGAGGTGAACTGAGGACCTCGATATGATACAATGGACACCGGAACACCGTGCAACCGGACTATCTCCCGAATGTAGATCTGTGTCAACCTCTCAGAAGTATAAGTAGTAGCTATTGGAATGAAATGCGTGTGATGTTTTAGACATCAATACCACACAAGGAGATAGGTTACTTTGTGTGGTACCCAATTTTCGA